>CM055823.1:32045674-32064463 GCA_029582265.1 Zoroaster sp. YZ-2022
ATAAATTATCAAACTGATAATTTTGGTTGTGAGTTAAAGAAGCAATATGACCCAGAACCTAGTCGAGTTTCTATAACATCAGCCTAATGGCTACAATACTTCTCTGATAAAGAATAAACATACGTATATCTCAAATTAAATATCAAACTGTAATTTTTACTGAATTACGGTACACGAAATCACTAAACAGGTTTGCCAGCGATATGTCTAGTCCCAGCCTCAGATTCAGAAAGACAAGATTGCCGTACACGTTAAAGCTCGTATGTGGTGTCCGGAAGGTCGTTTTTCTCTTCACAAACTCTTGAGTATTTGAGTTCAACAACCGTTTGTAACGTCTGTACTACCAGTACTTGGTTAAATATACAGCTGCCGTACAAGAGAGGCCTACATACAGGTCCGTGGTCAATACTGTGTTTAATTTACGTTCACTAATTGATTGAAACTTAGAAGCAGTTTACAGTTGGTCGTTTCAAACTCGGACCGATGGCAAACATAATACCCCAAATTACCATACAAAAGGAAATTGTTCTTAGTTGCACAGCAGAAAGCCTTGATAAGCAAGTCAGTTGTCGAGCTTTATAAACACAAAACAAATCAAAGTCGTTAAATTATTTTTTGAAACAAACCCAAGGGCGCCCTTGTTCAGACGCAAAATGTCACTCATTGTTTATGAATGCGCTGCGCGTACACGCACCCAGGCGCGGACACGTTTGCGCAGCGCACATACATAAACCATCGAGTGGCCTTCGCTCTGCCTCTAAACGAGGGCGCCTCAGTTTGTGAAACATACATAAGTTAATATAGCGTACACTGCATTAAGACAGTAAGGGTGAGTGAGTCATTGAGAGTCGATTGGCACCCGTCATCATATCAGGAATACAAACAGACCTGGGTACCATTCTGGATTTCACTGATGTTGTGCCGAAGATCTGACGTCACACGCGCTAGCTACAACCGTTGAATTTCATAACCGAGAGACCGGTATCTGTCGTCTTCACGATCGCCGAGGTGACGTCTGATCCCCGGGCAAATTGAAATGTTCCAAGATTGACGTTTCCATATCCATTCATTTTATTTATTAATTTTACTAATGGTTTGACTTTGTTAAAAATTTTGAGCTGATACTTTAAAAGACGTAAAATTAAGTTTTTTCAATTAGATACAGCTTTAATTATGTTGTCCCATCAAGTGAATGGATAAACAATGTCTTGTTCCTAATCCTGACCACCGAAAATCGCTTACATTTTTAGTCTGGCGTCAAGATTGGCACCAATGTAACAGGTAGCTCAAAAGTGTCACGCCATCATAACTAACGTCATAGTCTGAGTTTAGGGGTGTCCACCCAAGACAGTTTTTTTTCTGGACCAAGATTGTGGTTCTTTTTGGGCCCTTTTACCGGATTGGTCATTGTACAGTGATTGACTTAAACTATTAATTTCAAATATAGGATTTGTTTAATTTGTTTGGTGTGGTTAGGTCATAGGGTGCCGCATGACAGGTATAGTAAAGAGCTGTAAGACGTCCAAAACACGCATTAGCGTCAATGCCATTGATCTCTAGTAACTCATTGAGTCAATGGGCCGTCATATTGTTAGTCTTTTAAAAACCACGTGTTTCAATACGTACATTGAAGTTTATAATGAATGTGATTAAATATGATCCAAAATACGTTTTCCCAAAAAATTTTTATACCGAGTGCGTTTTGCTGTCCCACAAGCGGCAATGAACATACCACGGTGAGTTCGAAGAAGGTTATTTTAGTACGGAGGTCCCCGGTAGACGGTTAGAGCACACAACTCAGATGAGATATACAATTTGTATATATAAATCGGCCGTGAAAATTATCAAATTTTATTTGAAATCATATAATTATTTTCCCATTTATTTTGCGGACACTACACAGAAGGATGATAAATATCTAACGCTACGGTTTTACTATGTTAGTTCTCGAATAGCCACGGATCCCTTGGATGCAAAACGAAGTAAATGCCGGTAATGAATTTTGAATAAGATTTGTTTACAATTAATGTCCGTGTCATCACTTTTATAAGGATTTGAAATGAAAAAGTAAAACATACAAAAACGTTGCCGTGAAATTCTTTGAGTAGCAATAGTTCTGAAAGTACCGTGGTTAATACTGATGTTTCAATAGTTTGCTGTGATGTGATCATATTAAATACTGATCGAAAGTCTTACTTTGTAAAAACATAAAATGAAAATGTTATATTTGTTATAACACTGTTTAACTATGTTTGATTTGCAGTGGTACAACAGTTGGAAACAGTGCAATTGGGCCACAAAGTATACCTCATTTTTAAAAGAATTTACGAAGCTTTTCAAGAGAGGTAAGTTCTCTTAACGTTTACTGAATGTTTTAAAGATTACAATACCAATCCTTTCTCCAATTCATTGATTTGGACTTAGCATTAATCGCACCAATCCTTAACTACACTGAAAGCTCAGTCATGTTTTTTGTCTTGTCAAGACGTGGTGAATATGACACAAATTTGCTTCTAGATCCTCGGGAAAAAGACCAGTGCGGTGTTGTTTAAATTGAAATAGGGATTCTGGCGGGCGGATTAATAGACATAATTTATAAATGCATAATAATTATCATTAAAATGAAGGGCGTCGTTCACAGGAAAAAGAAACCCCATTGGTTCAGTGGGGCTGCGCGATAATTTTGTGCCGCACTTTTTAGTGGCAGTGCATATATACACCAATGAATTACCTTTACCATAAATGAGTGCCCTTTAATTTGGGACGTTTTATGCATAAGACTACTTTGCCTGAATATCTGACGTCACGCCTGAGCTAGAGGCGCGTGAACTACGCCAGATCCTAGCTGGCCGTGCATCCGCCATATTTTTCCTGATGCTGAACTTTGACCATGGTTGGTAGCTGACGCGCGCAATCCTCGAAGCGTGACGTCAGATCTTCAGCACAACGCGTTAACCTATCCAATGATATCCTTTCAGTGAGTAGTAGGAGCCTGTCTATATCCTTGATAGGATACAGACAGCGACCAGTCTAAAGATCTACTGTGCAATAACACAAGATGTTGATTGATTCAAGACACAAATCTGTAACGGAAAGTGAAGTTGCTCATTTTCAGTTGCACTTCCCTCAAAATTATCATTCATTTTTTTTTTTTTTAGATTAACAAATTACGTCATGGAAGTGTCTTAAAGTTTGTATCAGTTTTTTATTGATTACATTCTATTACAAGTTGATTGTGTCTCCATACATATTTATGTTAATCTTGTACAATTTTTTTTCTGTTAAATATTGTGTAGTCAAGTCGACGAAGACATGCCAGAGAAGGGAATGGGGCTGATACTGAGCCTAACTACCAGAAGAAACAGAGACTGATACGTAGAAGAGAAACCAAGGCTTGAATCAGATACGAAGATAGAACTGGACGATGAAGACATGAATGATACTAAAGCTAGTCGCAACTGAAGTCAACCCAGCTTGTTCGTTTTTTTCTTAATTTACATGTATGTATCATTAGCAAGGATCACCATGGTGAAGAACTGCTCCTTGGTTACACTAGTAGACGTTTATATTAAGAGGTGTTTTATTTTGATTGATTTAAAAAAATTACATTATGTGGTTATTACACCAATATATATTATTATTTCATATGGTTTATGCATGGAAATGCAAAATTACAAGCAAAATTGCATAAAAGTATTACGGTGTGAATAGTCATCTTGAAGAAAACAGAAAAACATTTATTTTAAACATTTTTTTCAATAATTTTGGTAAGTATTGAGGGCAATGCTCGAAATACTTGATCTTCATAATGCATAAATGCACGTAATGACATGTTGACTTAATGCACAATGACATGTTGATTTTAAATGAATTGGGTTTTAAATAGATCTTCACACAGTGCAGTGATCTTTTTTTTTTATACAACCAAAAACCCAACGAGGTTTTAAGGGAATTAACCTGTTCCATATATTAATTAATAATAGGGCCTATTTCAGGGTTAAGGATATCAACAAATGGTGGGGTAGATAAAATTATATTGTTCAGCGTCAACGCATGATAAAAACCCTTATTAATTATAAAACAATATTAAATTTAAAACGAGAGAATTTTTTGAATGCCCCAATTTTTTTCCATGTTTTCAAAGGTGTCCATGAGAAATGATTAAAAACGATCAGATTATCCCATGCAAGACTTGTGAGGGCGCGTTTATGTCTTATAATATTCTTCAGCTTTTCCTTTTGTAGGACATAAAGGAATTTTAATTCATTTTTCGAAGAAAAAAAATATTGAATTTTACCCCCAAATTTAAAGGAAAATAGCCAAAGTTTGGTAAAGGTCATATTAATATGTATGCATTTATACGGAGGATATCTTGAATAAAAAAATTTCCCCCAAAAAATGCTCATCTCATTTTTAAAAGGTACCGTTCCTTTAACGAATGATTGGGGATTTTTCATTCAAAGGGGAAAGAAAATGGGCAGTGGAGGACGTATTTCATTAGATTTCAAGATATGAACCATACTTTGTTTTCTCTTTTGGGGTTAGACAGAGCGAAACATGTAATTTTAATTTAGAGGGCCTGAAATACGCACATGTAAAAAAAAGTCTGTCAGCAAAATGTCGAATTGCAACCTTTGACCCCGAATGTTTAGCCGTAGTGTTGTGTGGGGGCGAGGGAATAAAATAGAGTTTTCACATCGTAATTAATTAGACTGGGGCCCGCTTGAAAGGGGGAAGTTCCACAAAAAATAATTTTTTGCTGCTTTTGAAAAAGTTCCTTCAAAAGAGGGGTTAACTGACTTTAGCAATTATTATAAAAACTAATTTATCATGTCTATTTGACAGTCACATCCTATAGATTCACCGCAGCTCATGTTAGGTGCGATTGCGTGATTGTATACCACAATTACTAGGACGAGATGCACTCATGGTGGAAAGATTTCTAAAACTTAAATTATAATGTATAAAAAGCACTCGAAAATTGTGTCTATTTATTGTAATGGTAAATAGACAATGACCTGACTTTTTTTGGGAAATAATTTGACTTATACAAGCATATATCAATGCAGAATTTATGTCATTTATGATGTTTGTATATTATTCTTTATACGCTGTTTTAGAGGTTGGCCCGCCAACACTGTACCGTTACATCCCGTCATGAAAAGATGAGCGCCCAATATCGCCTCCAATCGCACTCAACGACTGTGTGTACTGCAAATATTTCAGATGATTGAAATCTTAATAATACAATTTAAATGTCAATGTCGCTATAGGAAATAAGGAAACATTAGATTATATTTACCTTTCTGAAGATTGTTTCTTCAATTTTGTTATCAAGAGTTTTTTGGGATAGTTGAAAATACACTTAGATTTAATAGTAAATTAAAGTATTGTCATTTATATTAAAGTATTGTCATTTATATTAGAGTTTTGCTTGGAATGATTCCTTTATAACATATTTTGTTGAACTAAAATTAATATTGTACATAAGAACACTCATGGAATAGATATTATCTGGCACTCAGGATACACAGTCCATACGTCAAACGTAAATTCGTTGTCATAGAAAAATGATCTGTCTAATAAGCAGGGCTGTATTATTTATCCACGGTTGTTGATTAGATACTTGACCATAATAATGACTAATCGTTAGCTAACAGCAACTACTTTTGCCATGACAACGGACATTGTGTATTCCTTATAATATCATTATGTAACTCATATAATTTCTTATTGGGATATGAAGGTTTAATAGATAAGAATGGTTGGAAAGCTTAATGGTCATAAACAACAATCTCTTATCCTAATTATTGTAATGCTTACTTAAATATTTACTTTTGGTGTCATATTAATTAGCCAATGCTTTTAACTAAAATGTACTGGTAATAGGGTGTATATAAGAATCAATAAATACAATAAATATAAAGCAGAAATAGGAAAAGCGCAGATATGTGACTGTTGATATGTTTTTATTTCAATGATTGAGTTTGTTTGATGAGTTCTCACAGCTCCCAAAGTTTTTGAAAGACAATACGTAACTATAACATTGACAATGAAAAAGACATTGACAATGACAATGAAATGACATTGACAATGATAATGAAAATGACATTGACAATGACAACGACCGCAGAAAGACAATTAGGCCTCCAATAACATTTTCCACAACAACCAATGAATACAATTTCTACTATGATGAGTATGACTATTACTATAACCTGAGACCCTTTATGAAATAAATTTTAGACAATTAAAATCATTTTGAAGCAAATTGAAGTAAACAACAATTTAGTTAGCATTGAGTGCATACTTATGCTAGTATCACAAAATAAAACGTGTTAATACTCTTGAGTTTTACGATTGGCATTGTGCTTTGGACTCACTATCTGAATTATTTTGTCAAAATGAGTGTCATAATGCGGTCACCAGGAATTCTAGTTAAGCGGCACGTTTAAGTCCCGGGGCACTGCGGTGTTGTCCTAGGGCCTGTTAGGACCCCTGATTGGGTTAGGGAGAAGCCTAGGTGTGAGAACAGGGATAATCCTGAAACTCTAACGACGAATCGATTCTAAAAGAGAGAAAACAAAATCTTGGCCCACTCCACCACCCCAAAAAAATAGTGATAAATAAAAAAATTTAAAATTAATTAATAATTAATATAAATGAATAATAATGAAACCAAATGTGGTTCAATCGCACTTACACCCTTTGAAGGTCAAGGTCATGTTTGAATAAGACAAGCTCATTCCAATAGTGGAAAACACTCGATCAAACATGTTTTTGCAATTGATTGATACAGTAGTCCATTGAAATGACGAGTTGACATTACTGCTCTGTTGAATTAAGGCGTCCTTTACACAATCATCGTCTATTGCTAGGGCATTTAGCGTATTGCGCGTGAGCTATTCACCCAAAGTGTTTATAAACAGTTGCCAGGAAGAGTTTAGAACACCCTAGAGGTTACAGTGTGTACAGAACAAGACGACGACGACGACGACGACGACGACGACGAACGACGACGACGACAGTGGCGCACCCAGGATTTGATTGGGGGGCTCAAAAATTTTTTATTTAAAACAATATGGGGAGAATTTTAAAACCCATCTCCCGGCACGGTGCACCCATGTCCCAGTGGGCTCGTCAGGAACCTACGGCATTTTAAAATGTTTCGGTTTTTAGTCAAAAAGAAAAATTTATAAGATCGGCCCCGGGGGTTTTACCCCATAAATTTCCTCCTCTTTGATGTAAAGAATTTGGGTTGTTTCGTCTGCAAGATTTCTATAGAAATTTATTGTGTGGAGAAAAGTTTGTGATCTTTCCCCGGGGAGCTAAATTTTTTTAAAAAGAATTTGGGGAAAAACCAAAACCAAATTTTATCCAATCGGGTTTAAAAAGAGGTCACTTTCTTTGAAAATTTAAAACCCCAATCCTATTAAAAAACGGAAAGGAGGATTAAATGCGGGCGTGAAATTTACGAGTAACCCAACGACAGTCAACGACCCAACAAGAGAAACGGACAACAAAAAAATGAAAAAAAAATTAATGTCCCTGATCGGGGTGCCCCCCAAGGGGGAGAATGTAAAAATGTTTTATATACTGGTGGCCCTTCGTTTACATGCATCCCCCTAAATAAATAGTGAGGGAAAAAAGGGAAAAACTTTGGGGGGGGAGTTGAGTCTCCTGAGTCCCACCCCTTGTACCACCCCCCATACCCTTTGCCGAACCTCGGGGAAAGATTTGGGGCTCAGATTTCCCTTCCGGCCCTTTTTAAAAAAAAAATCAGGGGCCCCCCGGGGGGGGGGCCCATCCCAAGCCCCTTGGGGTGCGCCACGGGACGAACGACGACAATAATAAAAAATAAAAGCGCACGTATCCCCCAAACTGGTGCTCAAGGCCCATGACATTATTCCCCAAAAACCAATATTAGTACAAATTTTTGTAAATAAGACTGAATAATTTTTGGGGTTTTGTTTAACCTTTCAACCCATTGTGCCAAATTGGCTCAAAGTTACATTCCAGTTGGTACCATGAGTATTTTACACAAAAGAGGCCCCTTTGGCCCCGAAACCCAAATGGCACTAGGGCCCATCTTGGTGGTAATCACTATGTAAACAGCCCCCCTTTTGGAGGGGGAAAAATTTAAAATTCCCAAAATTTGATGGAAAATGAGAAAATTTTTTTGAAAAAATTTTTTAATGGCTGAATGCCCTCGACAAATTTTCCCCCACCTGTGGAAGACAGTGATGAGGAGCATATCCCAACCCTCATCATCTTCATGGGAAAAAAGCAAAATTTTTTCCATCTAGCAAGTCCCCCGGACATAAGCAAGCGCCCGCCCGTAATTTACAAAAAACACCGGTTGTCCCAAGATTACAGTTTTCCCACCCTCCAAATCTGCAACGTAATTTGTCAAGCAGTATAATTAGGAGAGACCAATCGTTAGCCCCCCAAACTTTCTGCAGACACACCCAAATCCGTTTAGTGTTTGGGACCCCGACAATTTTCCGAAATGATGGCTTTCGTCATTATTATCCAGGGATCAAATAAAAGACCCGAAAAGCGTGGTCCACGTCCAAGTCCTGCAAGCCCCCTTTTCGTACCATGGCTGAAATAGATTCACGGAACTGTTTTTTGCACCCCAAAACCGTTGAAGAAAATCCCTGACAAACTTTTCAAAGTTCCCCCTCTACTGACATTGTACGCCACCCCCGGATCTATAAGCCGGGAAGAAACCCACCGGACGAGACTATGGTAAAATTCAATGACGAATGGTCAAAAAGACATAGAAAGGCTGCCAAAGGGATTAAATATTTTTTTTAAGAGCGGCGGGAACTTGTGCATGGAGTTGTTCAGGGGGCCCCCAAAACCCATGTCCCCCCAAATAAACCACCATTGTTATGCTGCAACGCACCATCCACCCAATCTTCCCGCAAAGGAAAAAATAGTCTTGAATCTACTGAAAGGATAAAATAGGGACATTGCATCTATATGGAAATTGGTAAAAGCCCCTCATCCAAGTTGTCCAGCGGGATTTGAGCGGGAACCCGGGATCACCACAGAGGCATTCCAGATTTTGAAACCCCAAAACACCACATGACAAGAGATGCTGATCCCCAGTTTTATCAAAAAGGCCAACTAGGGTCTTTTGGCGGGATGAAGGTTTTACCCCCGAAAAACTGGGGGATTGGGGTTACCAAAACAGTTTCCCAAAAGATTGGATATGGGAGCAAAAACCATCCATATAATTTTATAATAAAAAAGAGGGTGTACTAGCGGGCCAATTATGCAAATTTTAAAAAATCAGAACACAAAATGGGGAAAGATTATTCGTCACCATGCTAGACATTTGTTTTTAATGCTACTATCGTTCTACATCCCACAAAAGTCGTTGTCAGGGTTTAATTCCGGGGGAAGGTGAAGGGCTCCTTTTCCCCCTGAAGAAACCCAGCACAGCATGCAAAAAATCGAGTTCCAGGCCTCAAGTCAAAATCCACACTTTCCTGGACGCAGTCCCAAAAAACGGAAGGGGACAAAGTTTGAGAAGACAAACTGTATGATATGTAAACATTGTCATAAGCCAATGTGAAAAAAGCTGGGGAAATTTACAAATGATCAACATTTCCCCACCCTGCCTCCTCTCCACCCCCCTTCAATGTTGACGCACTTGTATGATATGTAAACACTGCAAACCCCTGCCCTCCATTAACAGCCCCTGAATTTACCCATTTTGAGTGGGCCCGGGCAACAGCCTTAGATAAAATTTGTAGGGAAACGATCAGTTTAAACTGACCCCAGTATTACGGATCAGTTTTTTTGGCATATTTCCGCACTGTAATAGTTGTGGTGAGCAAATAATTGAACCTTAACCACCGCTGAGTTTGTCAAGTTTCAACGACAGGATGATGCAGCCCGCAACGGGTAAATTTGGGAAAACGCCATTGAAGTACAATGCAGACATGTTTTAAAAGCAGTAACAACTTTATCGGCCAGACCTTTTCGAGAAACGTCGGGGAAAACAGCGTAAAAGTTTAAAGAAGACAAAATGTAGATATGTAAACATTGTAATGCCCAATTTTGAAACCCTATGCTTGAGAAATTTAAGAATGATTAAGTTCATTCCTTGTATTTTTCTCTTCAATGTTGGACGCCCCAACCCCAAATCAACATTGAAGAGGGGGAGGGGGGGGGGGAGGATTCACTTTAAACCCCTCCAACTTGAAGTATTTGACAGTTTATAGTAAATATTACTGATTTCATATATTGCCGATAATTGTACTATTTTTCTGTTAACACTTTTTAATGGATATGAAAGAGGATTACATGAGTCAACACAGGCAATCAGTTCCAGGGAACTGCAAGACAATAAAAATAAAAATTTTTTATTCGCTTCTTTTCATTGTTTTTTTTACACGTCAGAAAAAAGTATCCCAATTTTGTTAGCCGATATTAGTTGCCCTGTTGCTTGTAAAGTACCCCCTTTGACCCCGCCCATACAGATTTAAAATCACCAAAGACTAATAACTGCCTTTTAACCATTGTCATGCGAGGGGCCAAAAACACAAATTAGTAAAATACCCTGGTAAACAAGAGAGTCATTTTACGACAACAGTGTGGTAAAAGCATTAGGACAAAATCTGTTTGGATTGAAAGGGTTTAAAGTTTGTCCTTCCAGGTCCAGTTCGTATTATTTTTTGATAAAAGTCTGGCCTGCGTGTTGGAATTTGCATTATGGCTTTATTATTATGTTCCTTCGTTTGAACAGCGCCCCAATGCACTTGAGGTTTGTACGATAATGATGAATCGGGTCATTCACGTTGTTACTTTGTTATCTTAAATATCGAGATTTATCTGATAAATAGCGACCGTAGTTTAATAAATGCCTGTATTTGTAGGTGGATTTTTAAAGGCTTTCAAAGACGAGCTTTAAAAACCATACCAGAGTTATATAGAATAACACTGAATAGATGTTCCATACTATAATATAGAACATGACTATTGTATTCCGTGAGACAACCATCTTTAAACCAAAGACACAGGTGAAAAAGGGTAACGGGTAACAAAGTTTCAAACGCAGCTGAAAGGAAACCAACCACAAAAGGAAGACGAGTTTATTAACCCCCTAAAAAGAAGCAAAGTACATAATTGAGTCAATTAGTATTTTAATTGAAAAATTAACTAATTCTGATGGGAAAGGGAAAAATATGTTTGTTTCTTTTACTTTATATGAATAAGACAACATTAAACAACGAAGAGGTTTCATGGTATGAAGTCACATGAAGAAGCAAAAAGATCAATTTCTTTTACCATCAACCAAAATTTAACCCCTTTAATTTAAAATGTAAAAATGACAATGGTTTCGTTTATTTGTTGATAGTCATTCCTTTGGTCCGTAGCTTGTGAAATAAATATTTAATCAATGTATCAATTACTTTATTGTTTTAGATTGAAGTTTTGTAAGTCCAGGAGAATGGAAAATCACTGCACTGTTTGATCTATAATGATCTATTATCAGCCATCGCCACACCGTCTCTGTCTCGTGGTGGGCAATAACTGCGCGTAAGTTTCAACTTGTATTAAACCTGTAGTTTTGCATACAAAACATTTGAAATATGATATTCACAATCATGTTATTGTCATTTTGACCAGACAAAAATATGATGTTGTGTTGGGAATAATGTACATCCCCTAATTACCCGTAGTGTATCCGATAATGTCAAATCACAATCCTGTTTATATACATGGTACGGACTACGGAGTTATATATAATTTAACTGTATTAATTAAATTTATCTTACTCCTATCCTAACAATTCAAACTAAATATTACATGGTGCTACAGGAAACTACTCCTGGAGAGTTCTCCCATTATGCAGAGCTTTTAAACTCTATCTCAATCCAATTTCATGTTATAATCAATTTAATTGCAGCACAAAGGGTGGAGAGCACAGGTTGAAGTAATGCATTTTTCAAACGACTTCTGGAAGACTACAGACAGGGTAAGTGAAGGACGCTATTTCTGTAGTCAAGGAAGTACATTAAAATATTTAATAATTAAATCATTTATAATATACAAAGTAGTAGATATTCCTAGCAGGTTTCGAACCTAGAGGTTTTTTTCTCAAAGGAAATGCATTTTGCCTTGTTTGCATTATAAATGCAAGTTATTATTATTTGCATTTTTGCAGTTATACTACAGATCCTTTATGTTGGTAAGTTAAATGCAAAGCTATAATTTATATTCATTTCTAAATGGTTGAAGCTCAAATGAATGCTGGCCATCCTATATGAGAAAACAACAGCTTCTTGACAAACTTAATTATTTATTTTATTCACGTAATCTGTTTTCTGTTTCTTCTTATGTGTTGATTACAATTAAAAGATTACTCACGTTGTTCTGACTACATCTACCGATAGAGGGCGTTCACTGGCAGCCGACATGCACTATCTCGTTGACGTACCGAAGATCCCCCTATCTCGTTGAACGTGACTTCTGAGTGAGCTAATTTAAACAAACAAAAAACCATGTAACCAAAGTGATAAAATGTTGTCTTCTCTTGGTTTCAGTGATACTAAAACAGATGTGACCGAATCGCTGTGACGGACAGACAAGTCAAAGAAGATAATCTCGTTGACAAATTACAACTTCTTCGCGAACTTTAGAACTGGAACCGAAGGGGATGAGAGACAAATTAATTAGCTGACACAGGGCGATCATTATATTTCTACCACGCAATAAAGGGAAAAAAAATACACATAGTGGTATTGATACTCCCCTAGTAACACCTTAGCAGACCTTGAACTGTGGGTTGATTAACACCAGTTTTTAACCCAAAGATCAAAACCCAAAATGGTTCCCTTACAAGGAAAAAACTGGAAAATCAAAAGAAATGACAATTTTTTTTGCCTTTTTGACAAATGGTAAAAAACTTTGTGTTGTTCGCATTGTTTTGTTTAAAAAAGATGCTTTTTTTTCCGAAAAAAAGTTGTTTAAAGTCAAGGGGATGAAAAAAAACTGACCGAGAGCCAAATTGTAAAATAAAACTCCAATAGGTTACCGGGGAAGAATCCATAGGACAAAAAAGATCACTTCACGATTGTGTAAACCCCCTGGGGGAATTTGTTAAAATCAAGTCGTTTTTTACCAATTTAAATTTCGTTAAACCAAAAAACAATTTGTTTAAAAAAACCCATTTTTTTGGCGGTCTTTTAATAAGTATTATTTTTTCATTGTTAATAAAAATTTATTAAAAAAAACAAATAAAAATAAGCATTGGTTTGAAAACAGGGTTTTACTATAAATTGTCCCAAAAGTCTCCAGGTTCCCGTCGCCCGATCCGATGGAATTTTGTTTTATTTGTTTATTTATTATTATTTTTATATGAAACTATGTTCAATTTCAGCCATTGCATCGATCTGAATTCGATTGTGCTGTTTTTTAAAAGATTTTCACACAGGGTATTTTTGCCAATTTGTGAGGCCTCTTAGCCACATACTTTGTATTTATGGTAAATTTGTCCCCTGCGTATTATATGTATCACGTATTCTTTGCCAAAAAAAAAAAAAAAGAAGAAAAAAGCGCGTCACTGCACCGATTTTGAAGCCGACCAATAACAAGAAACTGAGACTTTTTTTTTGGGCCCTTTAATTCATCAGTTGAGAATGCACAAATGATAACGGGTAGTATAATGACTTTTATATTATATAGATTTGATGAAGAGAACGCATTTCATTAATCTAAGACAACTTTTTGGCTTTAAAGGCGCCCTCATTAGTAATTTCAAAATAAGCTTTTAGGATGAGGTCTCGATTGTTTTATATATTCTTTTAAATTTGCATGAGTTTAATATATCTCAATAGGCAATTAAAAAAAATTTTTTAGTACCCAATCAATATACCCTTTTGCATTGACGTCAGACTGAAGGGCCTCTCATTCCAAGGCAAAAGAAGGTCACCATTGGTAGCCTGAAGATCTTCAGGCGAGAGTGAACTACGCCGCAGCCACCATATTTTTCCCGATGCTCAACCTTGACCTTTGGTTTGGGAGTTTGCGCACCCAAGCCTCAAAGCGTGACATCAGATCTTCAGCACAACGTGTTGACGTATCCAATGAAACCTTGAGTTGTGCCTGGAGCCTGTCTTATCCAATAGACAAGACAGGGACCAGTCTAGCTCATTGGTGCTTGAATATCTGACGTCACACTCGAGGCTCGTGAATTACCCCACCAGCCCTCAGTTTGCCTTTTCTGGGAGATTCAATTGACCTGCGCGCGATGGCGAGCACGCAATATCTCCAGCGATATTTGGGTGAAGTACGCGCGCAGTAGCGTTACATTCGCGTGCGTGCGTGCGTGCGTGCGTGCGTTTCAAAGCGTGACGATGATCTTGACACAACGCGTCCAATGAAAATCTTGAATGGTATCTGTCAAATTAGTTCATGCATGATGCGCGTATACGCACTCAAACGAGTGGCACACATAGCGCAGCGTGCATAAGGAACCAATAATTGAACTTGCTGCTCTGAATGAGGGCCCCTTTTCAGTTTGTGACGTCAGGGATAAAGTCAATCCAGGGGCCGATAAATAGAGCCTAAGCAAAATTTTGCTTAAAATATTTTTGCTGGGGAATATAAGACTACCAGCCAAAATGCATCATTTTTTATGAATGTTTTGGTAACCAAAGATCTGCTAAGCTAATTCTATCTGCTAACAGCTCAATGGAATTGACCCTGTTCGTAAGTCGATACAACATAATATGTACAAAAGTGCACTTAAAAGTGCTCATTAAAGGTTCGTGCCTATGACTTGGTAATCCACTTACAAAATTTTTATAACTATTAAAATATATAGGAACAAGACAAGAATAAGTGTTTAGGTAAAAAAATGATCAAAATAAATAAGAATCAAGCATCAGGAACTCTTGGTGTTTCATGGTTTATTTTTACATGCTATTAAATCCATGTATAAAGTGCAGTTATTGCAAAATTTAACAATAAAATAAACCATCTTTGTACACAAGTGTTTAAATTGAAATTGATAAGCCGACTACATGGAATCAACATAACATTTTGGAAAACGTAAGTAAATTCTGTTTCCAGTGTCAATTGTGTTTACTCTAATCCTAGATACTGATTGAAGATCTTGAATAGTTTGTTTTGTATTTTTGTGCCCCTTTTCTAAAGCTTTTTTAAGTAAACAGTTTGGTCCTTTTTTTAAGTTTGGGTTTATATGATTTTAACCCCTGGGGAGCTGGTGAAATCTTTTACGTGTTTTTTTTTAATCTCCCAAAAGAAATACCCCAGTTTGAAACCTATCCAGGATCTGATAGGGGCCCCCAGGAATAAAAAAAACCAAGCTTTAAATTTTGTTTTTCCCCTACGACAAGTATGAGCTATGTATTTCAGATACGGGGAGTTAATAAAATTTCGAAGTGGTTTTTTTTGTTATGCGCTCTAGATCTATTTAGCAAAGAAAAGGGCATATTAACTTCTTTTTAAAGGAAGGTTTTAGGGAACCATTTTTAATCATTCGTTTTGGGAAACCCAAACCCAACTACTTTCAACTTTTATTTTTTTCCCACTAGGCCCAGCTTTGGGGAGATATGTCTGGGACGAACGCTTTTCCCGGATTTTAGTCCAATGGAATACGTTTTTCCCGTCACAAAGAACCCCTTAAGTTAAAAAATTTAGCTGTAGCCTTTAATTTAGTAGGGGAAATTTTTACCATCATTGAAGGGGGCCAAGAAGAAAATTGAAATTTTCCCAAGTTCATAACCAAAAATATTTATGTCACTGTAGATGTTTAAATTGCATCATTTTTATTTTTTTTGAAAAAAAGTTAACCCAAAAAACGTTTAAAAGTTGTTCATATTCATAATTTTTTGTTTAGCAATGCTTATACAAAAAAAAAACCAAATCATCGGCATAAAAACCATTATTTCAAACACATTTTTTTGGTTTTTCTTTTGGTTTTGGGTTTTCGCTGAAATAGGTAACGAACAGACCCCCCATCCACCTGGATACTTTCGTCAATACCCTCGCCACTTTCAAGAAAAAAATAAAAAAGGTTAAAAGGTTGGACTTTCTAGGCCCCTTGTCAAACCGAAAAAAAATATAAAATTTTATTTAGTCCCGAAAAGCAGTTTACATATAATTTTTTTTAGAATGGATAAGAGTTTAACCGTAGTTCAAAAACCCCCAAAAAAAAATTTTTGGATAAATCAAAGCTGTTGTCAAAAAGACCAAAAAAAGAGGTCCAGATGCTTTTAAACATTCTGAAAAGATTACCAGTTGACCGACCTTTTCTAAACCAAACTGAAATTCAGAAATATTCAGCTCATAGGTTTCTTAATATTTAAAATTATAGAGGGAAAATTTTTCTAAGATTTGAACCAATAGATAATGCCCGGGAGTTTTCTAGAGATTTTAAACCTTTTTAGAGACAAACTACCCATAGGCCGATTCTGGGACAGCCACGAGACCATAAAAAGAAGCAATGTTAAATACACAAAAGATTTTTACAATGGTATTTAGCCCCTTTACAGGGAAGATTATCTGTACCAGCAGATTTTTTATTCTAAAAGTTTTAACTTCGCAATTTCATCAAGGAGGGGTTTTTATTCACTTAACCTGTGTATCCAAGTAATCATAACTTTGATGTTCTAACTCAGGTTGGGGCAATAATTTTAGAAAAATTTTTGAAATGCTTTATTAACTTTTCATTTGAAATGGTGATTTTGAGGGGTTTGAAAGATTTGTTTTTTAAGTTGAAATTTTTTAAATTGTCTTGCCTCTGCTGCAATTTATAAACGGCTTTTTTTATGAAAAAAAATTGACTTTAAAGTTTTTCTTCACGAATTTGTTTTTAAGAGCCCTATTTTTGGATTTTTTGCAGTTGCTCATTAGATTTTGTAAATTTTGATCTTGAGGTTCAGAAGATTTATTAGGGGTGATTTTTAAAAAGCCAGGGGAATTTTTCGCCCAAATATCTGCTATTTGTTCCCAAATCATTTGAAAATCTTCTAACCCGAGTTTTGAGTCTAGCTGATCTGAAAGAGTTTACAGGCTTTGTTGTCGCGCAGAAGAGAACATTCAACTTTTGGGTTTAGGAGTTTGCTTTTAGAAAATGATTGAAAAGTTTTGTTTGATTCCAAGTAATTTCTGCTGACGACGTACCTGCACTATAAATTTAATTCTGTTTTAATCAAAACATGGTCCATTATCACTAATCTATACAGAAAACATGGTGAAACCTCCCATGAAGTAATTACCCTGTGTAAGGCCAACAAAAACAGTCTCTGGTTTCCGGTCACAGGTCGGCTTCGAAATCGGTGCGGTAGGCAACGCGTTTTTTTTTTTTTTTTTTTTGCAAACGAGTGAAATACGTGATACATGTATAGGCCTACGCGGTTATAGAACCAGACCAAATTCCCCATACACAAAGTATGATGGCTAAGAGAGGCCGCACAAATCAGGCAAACATTCATACCTCTATGTGAAAAAGTCGTTTAAAACACAACACGGCAGATTTCCAATCGATCCAGGAATTTGACAATCATTACATAACAAACAAAAGATATTTAAATACCGACGCGGGCTCTGAGGGACGCGGTTTGAGGGACGCGCGGCTCTGAGGGGCGCGCGCGGAGACCAGAAACCGGTGATGTTTATTGATTTATTATTTTTTGGGCTCAAACAAAGATAAACAGGAGCAGGTTTTTTTTACATTAGTACAATTAGTCATCCAGAAGATGATCCAGCAGTTCTCTGAGGTGCTCATATTGTGATCGGCGTTTTCGACTTCGACCGCAGGTTCAGTGCTGGCTGACGCTGTTCCAGTTTGTTGAATTTAGTCTCTTCGAAATCCTTCCTCGATTCCTCAGCTAAGAGAAGGTCGAGCGCCTCTTCAGTGTTGTATCATCCAGCTCATCCAGGTCGAGGTTTCGACGCATGGTACGATTGAATAAACAAAACATAAATAATATGAAAGCAAATGTACAATATTGATATAACTGCTATTAATGTATGCTTACTGTTCCGAATCAATAATATATTAATTAACAAACTGTTTAATTTGTGGTTGATGTTTGTAATCAAACATCGTATCTACATACCAGTACTGAGTAGTTGATGAAATTAACAACTTTAATCTGTAACTAACCCTTGGTATCATTTTGATGTAATGTACTTATCAATTGTTACACCACCACCAAGGTCCAACTGTCTCTTGATGTGGGAATTGGCAAATTGGAAATGTTGATTTCCTGCATGGTGCACAGTGTAAGTGACAATATCTCCCATCACAACACCCATAGGTGGGGGGATGTTGAATCACCGTGTGAGCATGACCAAAGATCTGACCCTTGGGCAATATAAGGTACCAAATGACTATTTTTCTCAATATCAATACGTGGGTGGCCGGGCGGGGGAGGGGAGGGAGGAAAGGTGGGGAAAGGTGCCCTGTGTAATAATTGATAGGTACATAACATATACTAACCTTTTCATGGGCGAGTCGAGACCCTGTCAAAAGGGCCATTGAATGGAGAGTTCACTGATTCACTGGTGTCATGCTGCGTAAATACATTAATAAGAACAATTTATCAACTAGAGCTCAAGTGTTTGTTGAGACAAACATACAGGTTCACGAGAACTTCCAGTTCAATCAAAAATATAGATGATGTCACAATCATATTTTGCAAAAAATGGATGTCTTTTTTCATCGAACTAAATTTCGTGAAATGGAATTTCTGGGGATGGAATATGTTGCCTTTTCAAATGCAATTGATAAGAATGAAA
>CM055823.1:32064963-32084573 GCA_029582265.1 Zoroaster sp. YZ-2022
CACTGGCCCATTCACCGTCACGTCCCAGATGCTTTTTTGCTGTTTACCTCGCGCCCCGCGTATTCCCGGGTAAATAAATGCGGTGGTGCGTAGTCGACTGTCCATCGGGGCGTCCGGGGAAAGGGCCCCAAATCTGTTCCATCCGGGGCTTGCCAGCGGGAACATGTACGCACGCGCGAACATCCCTTAATGCTAATACTACTAAAACACGAAAAGAGGGCCCACACGAAAAATTAAATTGCTTTTTTTTAACGTGGTTATATTCCCTTTCCCCCCCTTCTTTTTAATGGAAACTGAATATTATTATGAAAAACCCGATATAACATGGTTTTTTCTTGGACGGTCGATATTGCTCCCCTCGGTATTGAGTTGAAACTGGTTCCCGCCGCCTCAAAATTTTTTCTCAATTCAAAGCTTGTTTTTACTGTTTTCAATTAATAACCCGGGGCAAAAGGGGCGCGTGGTCGTGCGTTTGGCGTTTTTTGCGGTTGTTCGCGCCCCGCCAAAAATTTTCACGATCGGGCGGGGGTACACGCGCGTGGTCCCAATAACATACGCACATAAATTACCTCCCGACGCAAAGTGGTATCAAACGGGGTTGCAAATTTCCGCTAGGGCTCGTTGCCGGCGGAAAAAAGAAATTTTTAAAACAAGGTTTTATAATTGGAAGGGACAACAGAGTCAATAAACAAACGTTAAACGGGCAAAATCGGTGTCCTAGATTGAGATTAAACCCGTGTTTATGCCCTTGTGCAGTATCACGTTTGACCTTACCCGTTATTTTTTTCCCAGTCACCGGGGTTTAAACTGAAAATTTTTAGCACTTCGATTCTATGCCCTTTGGTCGTGACGTATTTTTTTTAAATTTCCCCCCAAATTTTGGGGATGGTAGTCTAGTGCAGTAGTGGTTTGGGCTTTTGCTAAGGTTTTAAAAAGAAAAACATCCACCCATTGAACCTGGGGCAAAGATATGTCCTATATTCAATGGATTAACTGAATTTTATTCTAAATATTTAAGAGAACGCTCGCCTTCCATCAAGGTGTTACCGGATTGAGACAACATGTATTATTGTTTTAATTACAACATCCATTCAGTAAAACCTTTCTATATAGGTCTTTTCTGGTTTGAATGATTGTTTGCCAAAGGAAAATTAAGACCAAATACCCCAATTCTTTGAGAAAAACCCCACGATACAATTGAATTCACTGCTCAATACATTGATTAATCCCCTACTTTTCAGATTTCAAGAAGTGAAACCAATTTAGAAGGCCATCAATGGGATATGAATGACACTGATGAAAATTTAAACATGGAATAACAAACTATGTCTAAAAAAGCCTTTAAAGTCCTTGAAAATGTAATTTGATTGAGTGCAATGGAAAGTATAAATGTAATCGGCCCAAGATCTTGGTTTTACTAATAATATTAACATTGAGTTGTAAATATTACCAACTACGATCAGTTTGTGACAAGAAAGAAAACTTATAGTTGTTTGTCCAAGTCCAAACACTGCGGATGCAGAATACAGAGGGGAAACTACTTTTGGGCGAGCATAGATTGATATATATATTGATATATATATATAGATTGATATATATATATTATTGTTTAAACAACTTTTCAATATTTTTTGGCCTGAACATGAGGTCTCAAAGAGGCTGAGCACCCAATGAACATTTTTTAGGAACAAGCTTTGTGAAAATGGTGTTGTTTTAAGGGTTATACCAATATTTAAAACAATGACCAACAATTTTGGAAAATTTGATGTCCATTTGTTGTTCTCACATTCTTTCCTGCCATTGGTTATTAAACAATCATTGTGGGAAGTTTATTACTTTTGATTGAAAATGTATAGACATTTGGCTTTGCCGACGATCTGTTTTTGTGGCTCGGTGCTGACTTCGGTTAACCGACCCGAAAATTTAGTTATACGGGTTTTGGAACTATAACCTAACTCCACCACTAGTGTGTTCCCTCCATTGACAAATCCTTATCGTCACCCGATTTCAAACAAACATTATTCTAAAGACACTCGCCATGAGAACACAAATCTGTATGACAAAATGGCCAAACACCTAAAGAAGTTCGCTGCATATGAGGCCCATCTTTGCACTGTGTCAATCAGTTGGGCCAAAATTCTTTGATCGAAGGCGAAAAGTAGTCAGGAACAAGCTTCTGATCCTTTATAGAGTTGCTCCTGGTTGTGTTTTGGGCCCCCTCAGTGTGGAGATACCAGAGGACAAATAGAGACTTCATCCACAGTTGTGTCCCAAGGGGGGATATCAGTGCGGGGCGGTCACCAACTATGAGGGATCTGGCGGGATCTACATCTTTATGTCTGAAAAAACGGCAAACAGAGCCAAAAAAAATTATCTTTTAATTTTGTGCAAATCAAACTGATAATGGTTAAACGCAACCTCTGGATGAAAGCACAGTGCAAACAAGTTGGGGTGTCCCAAATTAAAATTATCTTTTTTTTATAGATAAATAAGACTAAGGAAGGTCAACATTAGTATTTGGTAACAAACCTCATTTAACAATCAGTTTTCAATAAATATATCTTAAAACTAACCTGTGAAAATTACAACACAAAGGTGCCATGTTTTTGAAAATGACCCAAAATATTTCACACACCTTTGCTGGATACACTCAAGAGATACTTGTTTGGTTTACCAATAGATGCAGCTCTCTGAAGCCCTGTCTTGTTCATTATTTACAGCCAGTTCCCGGAAGCAAACGTCAATATAGATGAACAAATGAAACTTTTACTGATTGTGTGATTTGACAAAAATAAAAAACCTGAATAAAAAGGGGAGTGGGCTTTATGGGTCCCCCTTTGTTCTGACGACAAGCCCCTGAACCTCCTGGATGTTAATTCTGGAAATTTACAAACTCTACATCCCAAACAGAAACTAGAGGTTTGGACACATAGAGCTATTTCTTTTCTTTCAATAAAATTTTAAGGCAAGGGAGATTTGTAAAAGAATCCTGCAATCCCGGAAAAAACATGAGAAATCACAGGGGCTGTTATAGACTGTCCCCATCCCCCCAAACAAACTAGGGTTTGGACACAATACAAGTTACTTCTTTCTTTCCTTGGTACTACTTCTCTTCTTTCAAAATTTTCAAAAAATGCGTGTAATTTTTACCATTATGATTTTGTTCAAATTTGAGCATTGCAATTTTCCTACATTTATCCTACAGGTCCATTTGGTTTGCAGTTTGCAACAGATAATTCTGATCTTGATCTTGTATTAAAAGTTTTAACATCGTCCGATCAGAGCAGATTTTCAAAGGCAATGAATCAGTGTCCTAGTTTAGATGAACACACAGTGACTGGAAATTTCCGGCTCATTTATGCAGCAGTGATATTATGACTTTATCATGGGGTTTTTATTTTCAGTAACTGAGTTGATCTAAAACTACACTCAATTCATGCCCTGTAGATTATTACGATATTGTCCCTTTAATAAATGACCAAGAACATTTGAGACAATATGACTGGACAAACTTGATCATGTGGAGTGCCATAACATCTCGTCACCTTCTGCATTTAGCACATACAGTGCAGAATTGAACCAAATTTGAGTCATGCTTATCGTGAGGGAAACGTTATGTGTCCTCAAAAATTATTTGTCAATATATATTTGTTTGATTTTCAAATTTTTTTTTTTTAAATTTAAAACGAAATCCCTACAGGTATTTATGAATGGAATAAAGGTTTGAAGGTTGGTCTTTATCGAGGATAATGACTGGTTTAGGCGTGTACATAGTCAATAAAAAGGGCCCCACCTTGGTTCAGTATTGCCATGCCATGCCCAAAACGGTCATTATCCTGTGGTTAAGACCGACTGTCAAACTTGTAACCCTGATTAATAAATTCCTTAGATGACTCAGATGTTCAAAACCATGTATACATCCAAATGTGTAATAATGCACTAAATGGCAAATGGCATATGAAAGTATACAACGCTTTTCTTTTGATATCCTTCAGACAAGTTTTATTATTAATCTCACTTTGGTTTAAAAAGAAACAGTGGTCAACTTGAAAGTCCACAAAAATAGGTTCTGACCCTAAGTTTCTATAGAACCTCCTTTTGTGCTTTGATCAGTAGAGCTAGGAATCGACATGGGGGTCGTAATTAACACTAATCGCTAGTCCGAGGCTAGTGGTTTGTAGCCCGGACTACTAGCTGCTGGGGTTTGGTAGGCCGATGGCCTGGTGAAAAATGAAATAAAAATTTAACTATACTTGTGCAAATACAAAAACAGACTCAAGTTTTCACTTTTTCAGGACTACTAAAAAATAAGGACTAGTATAATTTTGACATAGTGGTCGTGGGCTTCATAAATTCAAGTTAATTTGGCCCTGCATGGGGATCCTTTATTCCCTTCAGTGATTTGATGCATTCTCTTGGCTACGAAAACACTGAGCACCATCAATCACTGTATGGCAAATATTCAGCTACCCTCCCTCATGTTTATGAAAACGACTGTGAGGAAAGAACAGTGATGACTGGGGAGTGGTGGTAGGGAGAGCTCCCCCCATGAGCGTGTGGGAGTAATGACCACTGGGCCCCTGGTTGGGATGGTTAGAGGTGAGTTAGGATTTATGCTTATGGCACAAGTGTAAACAAAATTATTAAATTTTGTTTCGGGAATTTACCTGGAAAACTATACCAGAAATCTGAATGAGGAGGAACCTGGCAAAAAATCGTTTGTTCCGATGAAGGCAACTTTGGGAAGCATTAAAATTCCTGCCCTCAGGATTTTAAAATGGGTAATTCTCTGAAAAACCCCCCATACGCCATTTCCCTTTTGAAAATCAAAAAAAAAAATTGGGGTTTTTCCATTGCACCTTTATCTTACCAGGTTTGACAATTTTGGGCCCCTGGATAATGGTTAGGGCCACCCATTTCTGTTTCCCAAAAAAGATTTGGGATAACTGTTAAATTTTAATGCGATGTGCAAAACCCTTTTTCCCCTTAACCTACGACAACCAAAAGTCAAACAAAAAAAAACCACAACAAACACTTTTTGACCCCATCGGGCCCATGGGGTTTTTTGGAAGCATTTTGGGCGTAAAATAAAGACTTTTTTTAAAATAACCCCGTTGAAATTCTCAATTGGGGGTTTTAATTATCTAGTTTTTTTTAAAGGAACAAATTACTGGGGGTTGTCTTTGGGACTTTTAAAAAACCCATGTAATTTTGCTGGGGATATTGGGCGCTGTTGTGGAACGGGCCGGGGGGTAAAAATCTTAGTTCTGAGCATTTGTTTTGCTTTCCATTATTGTTAAATCTTTAAAATCGGGAACATCCCAACTTTTTTCCCGGAAAAAATCTGAAAAATCACAAAATCCCCCCCTGTATTTTCCCCAAATGAAATTTCACAGGGTTGTCCCCAAACAGTTTTTCTTATCCCCCTTCACCCCTTAAACTACAAATATTTTGAAACAGCTAATCCTAATTTTCAATGATCAAATCTATTCCCCAAATTTAAATTGGGAGAATGAAAATGGCGGGCCCCTTTTTTGGTTTTAAAAAGTAGTCCCATAATTGTTCCCTGTTCTAAACTCAATATCCCCAAGACCCAACAAATTTTTCTTCATTTTTTACATTTTACGTTCACCTTTGGTTTTGGTTGGGAAAGTATCCCCACGATTTAAGGGCAGGGAAAGGGGTTTACTTTTTTGGACGGGCCCACAAAAAATTTTAAATATTATGGTAAAATTTTCAAATGGATCTTAACATAAAGGGGCCCGATGAAAAAACACAAATCTAAAAGAAAAAAAATTTGAAATCGGACCAACCGTTCTTGAGTTATGGCAAATTAATGAGGTAAAAATTAAATAGCGATTTTAGCCTTTTTGGTAAAAAAAAAAATTTAATATTTACATTTTACTTTTATATTTCAACATAAATTTTGAATTTGGTAATCAATTTTTAAATTTACCAATTTTTTGGGCAGGAAATTAATCAAACAAATGAAAAAGGGGGTTTGAAAATATATTTTTGAAAATGTTAATTTCTTTGTTTTTTGTTTCCCCCGAGAGGGGATCAATTGCCTGCTCTTTTATTACTCATTGGTTTAAATTTTTGCCCCCCATGACTACAAGGTCCAAAAATCATGTCTTCCTCTGGTTTGGTGTTCTCTCCCTTTGCCTGGGGACCCAAGTGGTATGTCAAAACCCCTCTGATTTCCCAAACCCATGGGCCCAGGCTGCATAATAAATAAAAAAATATAAATATTTGTTTTAATAAGGTACAGCAAATGTTTTGGTAATGTTGGCAAATTTTCTTCTATGGTATGCTTATTTCCCCTTTGAACCCAAGATACCCCACATTGAAAAACCCAAAAACCCGAAAAGATTAGCATTTGTAATGAAAAAAGTGAAAAAAACTTTTTACAAAAATCGATTCATGCAAAACCGTTTGCCATCTGGAAGGTTCAAAATATAAATGTTAATAAAATTTAAGATTTGGCACATATCCCCCCCTCTGGGCTAAAGGGCGGGGGAAACAAAAAAAAAAACATAAAACCAAACAATTACAATGATAACATGGGGAAAAATTATTTTACTGAGATACTTTACAATGGAATTACAAATATATTTTCTTTTAAAGGGAATTGTGACATAAGATGAGTTTAAGCATCGACTTAAATCAAAATTTTCTATGAAAAGATTTGAGTTTAGTTGGAAAGATAATTCCAGAGTCGGGGAACCAGGAAAAAAGACCTATCCCCCGTTCCCTTTTTGATGTTGGTTTCCTTTAGGGTGACATGTTGCTGGGGCCCCAAATTGCTTGATGGGTGTGAATTTTAAAGCATTTAAAAATAAAATTGGACAATGTTTTTAAAAAAGTTTGTGAAAAATTTAAACCCCAAATTTTAAAAAAACAATTCTCTAAACGGGAAAAGTGCAGTTCTTTCAAGAGGGGGTGATATGGCAGACTTTTTGGACAAAGTCCCCCAAACTGCTGTGTTTTATGTTCTAAGGGCGAGATATTTGATTCTGGAGACCGTAAGTAAAACATTCCGTTGTCGAGGCGTGATGTGACAAGCTTTTGAATAATTTTTTCCCAGTAACTTTTTTCAAGTTTTTCCCCTTATTGACTGATTTTTCCCTGATATGAAATGATGATATCCGAACAATGTTGGAGATTTTGGGGTTTTTTAAAGTCATTGTCGAGAAAAATTAAAACCCAAAATTACGGTCCTTGTTTTGGGGGGTTATCTGGGGTCTAATTCCAATAGAGGGAAAGAAACTTTGAAATTGTGACGTGATCCAAATAGAAAAAATTCTGTTTTTTCGTTCAATTTCGGGAAAGGGTTTTTGCATCCCAATCTCGAATACTTTCTCCAGTGTTGTAATGCAGGAATAGGCCGGGTTCTTGAAAAGTTTTAAAAAGTAATGTGAAATACGTGTCATCGGGCGTGAACATGGAATTAAAAATTATACTTAAAATGATATCCCCGAACGGGAAGCTTAAAAAACAGTAAACCACGGGGGGGGCCGGGGCGGGTAAAAATAGTCAAAAAATAACAGGCTCGGGGGGGGGAAATTCCCAAACATCTGAGCCTTTTAAAGGTAGGACCCACCAACCCGGGGGCTGTGTAAATTCCAAAAAATGATATTGCAGGCGGAGAAAAGGATTTTTGACCGCCCGGTGTAAAAGCGGCGTTAAGTTTTAACAAAACAATGCAGTGATTTTCCATAAATCCATGGCAGAAAAAATTTTTAAAATTTTTGTCGGAGAGAAAAGACCGCCGAAAGGGTTTTTTATAGGCTGATTTGAAATTACCCGCCCAGGTTATTCCCGAAATGGCCCAAAAGACCCGTGATAAAAACAATTTCCCTTTCGATTTTTTTTAAAAGGTATTTTAAATTTTTCCGTGGGAAATTTTTTGAAAACTTCCTTGCCCAAATTGGGTTTCTTCAGGGGGGTTTTAACATGAGAAATCTTCGGCTTCGGAAAAAAGGGAAGAAAAAATCTGTTTAAATAATTGTGATATTTTGCAAACACATCAATATTTTGTTTTTTTAAAGGAAGTTGGCATGGATCAGTTCTCCCCGTTTTTGATGGCGATTTCATGTTTGAGTTTCTTGATCCCCTTTTAACACAAAGAAAATCAAACATAGACAGTCTACATTGTGGGATCATGGGGGATGGTGTTTGTGAAAAAGAAAAAAAAGGGGTCGGGGGGAAAATAACGGGATATTCTAAATTTTTTGTGACAAAAAGTTTGAAAATTCATTAGGGCCCTGATTGGGGGGTTAGATGGAAGCACTGGAGTTTTGGGGTTTTTGGTAAAACCTTTTCAACAATTTTAAAAAAGTTTTTCTGATGCATAAAATTCTCTTCCACAAAAAAGATGGTATGAGTTATTTTGGCCTGGTTAATCATTTTTCTTCACAATATCTGTTGGTTCAGTATTCTTCCGATGTACCCCAATTTTTCCCATTTCCGCCTTTTTTATTTTCAAGTTGGACGGTTTTTTCCCTTGAAGAATATCATCATTAAACCAAAGGGGTTCAGTTTGGGAATTTTACAGTTCTAGTTTTTTGAACATGATCGTGGATATTACGGACGTGATTTCCGGGGGGTTGACGGCCCGCTCACCATCTTCAAGGTTTTTTTCAGTTGAGATTCAAGATTGAAAATAAATCTTATTTACATTTTTTCAGTGGGGGGTGACAGAAATGGGTAGGCAGGGAGGTTTTAAGGTTCATTTTTGCCATGATTGCATAATGATCAGATAACCCGGGATGGATAGTTATATTGAATAAGAGGGTAAATTTTTTCGGCGTTATCATGAGGTCAGACAGTGACCTTTGTGGGGTAATTGGGTGCTGTAAATTTGGATAAGCCCATGAGCAAAAACCAGATCTTTAAACTGATTCCATAATTGTTTAAAGGGGAAAATTCCCCGGAATTTTAAAAATGGGTTAAAAAAAATTCAGATGGGGTGCAAAAAATAACCCACAATTAATTTCTAAAATTTCCCTGCAGAAAACTGGAAAAAGTTTAATTTTA
Source organism: Zoroaster sp. YZ-2022 (assembly GCA_029582265.1). Taxonomy (NCBI): domain Eukaryota; kingdom Metazoa; phylum Echinodermata; class Asteroidea; order Forcipulatida; family Zoroasteridae; genus Zoroaster; species Zoroaster sp. YZ-2022. Next base: position 32,074,003 of record CM055823.1, read on the forward strand.
CCATCAACATCCCTTTCTGGTCGATAAATATTAAACCAGATCAAAGGTTCCACGTTACCTCAGCATGCAGAATTCAAATTTAGGTAGTCAATGTTTCCCTTTATATGACAGATAAACTGGACCAAAAAAGTAACCCCCTCCACGGTTTTTTTGGTTTTGGGGATATGATGGAAAAAGTAGCCAGCAAGGGTACACTCCCCGGGGTGTAAGGCACCCTTGGGGTTTTAAAACCCAATTCCGGTTTGGCAAAAAGGGTAAAATTTTTTTAAAATACAAAGTAAAAAAAATTCATCCGTTTTTTAATATGGATTAATTTTTTTTTAAAAGAGCTAAATTTTAAACTCATCATGAACATTTGGGTTGAAGTTACCCAATTCGTTTTGTTGATGGGGTTTAAATTTTCACTGCTGAGGTTGAAAAAGGAGGAGTGCTGGTTTTTGGGGCTGCCCATTCTGGGCGGTTTTTTTACCTATGTTGTGTCTTACCTAAAATTTAAAGCAATTTGGATAGCATTATTTTTCAGGATGACGGGTTTTAACATCAATGACAAAAATTCCCCTTAACAAAAAAAGAACAACTGTAAAGGGAATTTTTCGAACTGAGGCTAAATGGATGAATAATGAGTTTGGGAAGACAAAAAACCCCACAACCACAGAGACTCCCCCCTTTTTTGGCGGATTTCTAAAATTTATTCCTCTTCAAGCCCCGTTCCCCAATGAATGAACCTTGCCGTTTAAGTTTTTTTTTTAAATAAGGGAAAAAGCGTAAGCTGTGCAAAAATGTCTAAATTTAAAAAAAAATAATTTTCAATTCTCTGAATTCTTAAAGTTTAAATATTTTCAATTCCCAAAAATATTTCAGCCCCAATTTAAAAAAAAATGAAAAAAAGGATTCATAAAAAACCATTTTAAAAAATTAGTTTAAAATTTTGTAGAAAGTTTAATGCCCTGTTTTTAAAATGGGGCAATATCACCCCGGGATCAACAGTGCATGGAATCGGGTGCTATTTTTATATTAACTCAGTGACGAAAATAATACACATGATAAAAAAATTTTCCCAAATTGCTTTTTATAAATGGGCCAGAAATTTTTCAGTCACTGTGTGTTCATTTTAAAACTAGGACATGTTTCCCACCCTTTAAAGTCTTTTTTTCTGTTTTAAACAGTGCCCCTTTTAACAAAAAAAACAAAAATAGGTCTTAATTATGGGCCCCTTTAAAAAAATAATAAAATTTTTGATTTTTTTCCCCTTGACTTTGGCCTTTTTACAATCATTGTTTTTTTTATTTTTTTTTGTATGGGGCTTTAAACAATTTTAACACATCCAGAAACTTTCCCGGAAGCCAAAGTCGATGGATAACCCCGGGTTTGTATTCTAAATTTGGTGCTGTTTTGGTTATAAAAAATACCGTTTTCCCAAAAAAACAAAAACAAAACTTTTTGTTGGGGGTCTCGGGGAATAATTCATTAATTGGAGAACTCGGCATACAGGGTTATGGGGTTTTTTTTTTTTAAGTCTAATCTTAAAATTTGGGTAGAATGCTGTATCAAGCTCCCCTTTTTTCTCTTAAATATAAAACCAAAAATTTAATATTACCTACCTAGTAAGGTGGAAACATATAAAACATATTCTTTTTGGGTTTTGGGGTTAACACCTTTGTTTATCTCAACTAACGTGAAGCGGGAAAATACAGGTTCTGAAAAAGGAGCAAATGTTTCGATTTTCTTAAGTGAGAAAGGTTCAAGGGAGCCCAATTTTGGACGTTTTCTTTTATAGACATATACTTCAAATTATTCGGGATATTTATTTTATAAAAAAATCAGGAAATTTTTTGGTTCTTTGACTTCCTCAGTCGTAGTCTGATCTTTGGGAAATAATTTTTTTTTCCCTCCGTTCGGCTAAATTCTGACTCAGACTCAAATCCGGCCTCGGTTGTTTTTTGGGACTTGAAATTGACTTTTTCCCCCAAAAGGACTGACGACGAAAAAAAAGGGTTTGGTTTTAAACCCTTCCCTTTGGGGCCCCCATTTTGGGCAAAAAAAATTACAAACCCCCTGATATCAAACAGGGCTGCCCGGGATCGAGGGGGGGGGGGAAAACCCAGTTGATAGGTGCCTAATAATAGGCTGGGTCTGGGGATGACCCTATCGTTTGTTATTGAAGATAAACGATGAAATTAATGGGGCCTTTTAGCCATATTTTTCGTTCTTTTTTGTTTTAATATTTTTTTACTTCCTAATAAGTGGTAGCACCCAGGAATCAATTTTGACAGTAATTTAGTTTATTTTTGTAATCCTACAAAATTTCACCTTTTTTTCTTTTCTTTTAATTTAATTAAAATTTGTGTTTTTTTTTTTCTCCCTTTAAATCAATAAATAAAAATAAAAAAATGATAGGATCTTATCTAACTAATTATTTTTAAACCCAAATTCCTGAACCCTAAAAATCCATCGGAAATTTTTGGAAATTTTGAAAAGGCCAAAAAGCTGATTACTAGTTTCTGGTAAAGCCCCTTCCCGGGGGGAACCAAAAATTTCATTATCCCAAAATTTCATTTTTTTCCAAAACTTTTGGGGGAAAACCCGGAAAATAAAACCAAATTTCCCCCAATAAAAGGAACCATTCGATTCTTGTGATCGATTTTTTGAAATTTGGGCCTTATCATCAAATCGGTCGTGCCACCTTCCATACAGCTGGGCCCCTGGGGGGCCCAAACCCCTGGGTTCCAAATTTAGAAAAAAAAAACCCCTAGCAGGAGGGATTTGTGTACATGCAGCGGTGCAACCCCCTAAAGGAAAAATTTTGGCGTTCACGGTCACCAAAAATTTCGTTTTCCCGATATACTATTTGGGCCCTTAAAAAGGTCTTTTCGCCGTGGTGCAAAGGGAAATATTAATCGATCGTTGTCTGCCCAAAGGTTGTTCTATCGTTTTCCCTGCTGGTGCCATTACTAAAGGATTTAAAAAAATCCTTCTCTTTTCATTTAATTTGACCAAGGGTTATTGTTGGGCATTCACAAAAAACCTACTATTCCCCCAAAACTCATTGTCCCAAAATTTACCCAAATTTTTGGGAAAAAGTCCTCTGGGTTCACTGTTTTCAATTTTGTAACAAAACATCGGAAAAACCCAAAAAAAAAGTCCCTTTAAAAAAATGTGGGGTCACTGGGAACATGAAAATTGGGGGAAAAATGTGTTTTTTGCCAATTTAACAAAATTGCATAGCTTGGAAACACAACTTTAAAAATGAAAAATTTTTTATGGATATCGTTATTGGGTTGCAGAATATTTTTTTTTATTTTATTTTTTTTTATTGGGATTTCCCTTTGAATTTCCTATGGCAAAATTTTAAAAATTGACTCTTTTTACTAAAATTTGAGCCCAATTATATTTATAAAAGGTAAAAAATTTCAAACCTGTAAAATCATTAAAAATCAGTAATCATTCCCAAAAATTTTTACAGGTAAACAAGGGGTGAAAAATTCAAACAAGCTAATTTTGGGAAAAACTCCCCGATAAATCAATTGTTTGTTCCCTGGCAACCAAAAATTAAGAATAAACACAATAAACAAATCCTTTTTCTCGAAACTATGGCATTTTAAAACCCCAACGATAACTTTTTCCTTGGGTTTCAATGTACCCAATCAAGGGATTTTAATTGGAAAAATTTTTATCTTTTTGTTTCCATTTCGATTTAAAATTGGGGCTTTTCTCAAAAATCCCATTTTTGTGGAAACTAGAAAATCCCTTTTTCCCGGTTAAAACTCACTTTAACAAAAAACCCTTTCGTTACATTGACCAAAAATATGTTTTGGGGAAAAAAGGGAAACCCATCAAAAAAACAACAAATTAATGGGGCCCAAAAGGGATTTTCTATGGAAAACCCCTTTTTTAAAAAAGAAAAATAAACATTTTCACCCAAACTCCTTAAAATTGCCGCAAAATTTAAAAAGAAAAAAAAAACCCTTTAATTTTGTGTCCCCTGTAAATTCTAAATTTTAAATTTTAAAGAAACAATTTATAATACTTTTGTTCAATCAAATAATTTTTTACTGTGTAGTTTTTTAATTTTTAAAAACAATTCTATGGATTTTTTTAAAATAAACCAAAATCAATTAAAATTTAACGTAACAATTTTGTGCATGTGGGGTTTTGCACTGCAGTGACCATTTGGAGGTGGTTTAAAAAAAAAATAAATAAATAAATAAAATCCCCCGTTTCAAAAGGCCTACAACCCAGGAAAAAATTGAAATACATTTTTTATCATGGGTCCAAAAGTTAATTGTTGTTTTAAAAATAATAATTCCTATGAAAAAAAGTAAAAAAAAACTTTTTCAACTATTTTTATAATTTGAACTATTAAATTTTGGGGGAAATATGTCCCAAATTTATTAACAGCCCAAAAATGGTTTTTGAAATCTCCCCCGTATGCCTTCCACGTTTTTTGGCTTTTTTCCCTAACATCTGCCTCCCCCCAAAATTTTTCATCGTTTTTTGGGGTTCATGCAATGGGAAAAAATAAGATATTTAAAAATTATTTAAATGACGGGAAAAAACCCTTCCTTTAAAATTTCTTCAATTGACTAACCTCCCAAATTTTGGGAAAATAAACAACGTGTTTCTGCCGCCCCTCAACTGGGCACCCCTCACAAATGAGGCCTTTAAAAAAATTTAAAACAGCCTCGCGGCCCCAGTAACCATGGACAAGCGATTTTATTAGGTCAAAAACCCCCCCATTGAAACCCCGTTTTTATCGTTTTGATCGGTCTGGGTCCCCCCTTCCCCCAAAATTTTCTCCAAAATTACTGGGAAAAAAACTACTGAAAAAAATTTTCTTAACTTTCAACTTGGCGTTTGGATTTAAAAAAGGTTTATTTTATGATTTTTTGAGAGAAGCTTGATAAGGGGTACATGTGCATAGTAATTTAAAATGGCGGCCCGTAAAAAAACCCCCAATGCCCCCCGAAACCAAGCGATCTAAGGGTCAAGGGGAGCAGCGGGGGGGCGGAGGAAAACCCCTTTAACTACAATTTTGCCCCAATCAGGGAAATTAAACATCCAAAAAACCTCTTGGCGAAAAACAGTTCGGTCCTGTGTCACTGAATGGGGTTTTCACCATCATTTTTTTCTATAAATTAAATCTGTTTCAAAATGGGAGTTTAAAAATTTGTTTTATGGGTTGCATTTTTTCCTTTATGAAAATAATGAATAATGAATAATGAAAAAAAAAAATCACCAAAATTTGATAAATGGGTGGAAAAAAGTAATCAACTTTCCTTTGGGCCCTTTTCTTCCAAAAAAACCATCATTTTTGTTGATCTTTTATATTCAACCTTTATGGCCTTACTTTATCCGGGTAAAATTTTTTTTTTTTGATGATGAAACTACCAGTTTCAACAATTTAATTTTTTCCCAAAAAATTTCCCCCTTGGGCTTTTTTTGGGGGATTTTTACTTTTAATTTGCAGGGTATGGGTTTTGGGTTAGTTAATCCCCCAACCAATAACACTAAACAAAATAAGAAAAGAGCCTTTTGTCCCAAACACTATGTGGACTAGGTTGCTCACAACCACCAAATATTTTTATGATTACGGAAGAAGAAAAGCTTCCCCGATCCTTGGTCAAATTTCGTTACTCACCATATCTCGGGGTTTCCCCAACGTCTCCCCCTTTTGCCAGATATTGCCACGGCATCCCATATTACACCTGCCCAAAACAAAGTCCCAAAAACAACATTTATTTTTCCAAAATTTTCTAATTTTTTTAAATATAAAATTTTCACCACTCACCGTCACAATCAAACAGAACCTGTCAAAAAAATCGAAAAAAATTTTTTAGCATTATCTTCTTTCAGTTTTCCCCCCAAAAGGGGCCATCTTGCGTGAGCGGCCCCCCTCTGAGGTGGAATTCTTAAACATGACGAAGTAACGGTCCCCCTTCCCTTTTCCATAACTTACCTATCAAGGATATAGACGGCCGGTGTCCACTCAAATGGTTTCCCTTGGGTGCGAAAAAGCCCAAAGTGTTGAAGATCTGGGCAGCCGGGGGCTTGCGCGGGCTTTTGCTTACCAACCGGTCAAAAATTTGCATCGGAAAAATGGCGGCCCACAGACGGGATGGCGTAAAACCCCGCCTCTGGGTCAAAACGTGACGTCGGTTTTAAACTAACTTCCACGTTAAAAGGGGGTATCGTTTTTTTTTTATATATATATATATATATATATATATTTTTCCTATATAATATATATTTTTTACAATTTATTTTTTTAATATCGGGTTCTGGGGATGAAATTTTCACAGTTATTTGGTTAACTTTTTTTTGCCCCGGCATGTTCCACTTGTCTCTGTTTTTTATATTGTATCATGTTTTTTGTGTTTTTTCCGAATAAAAAATAATAAAAATATTACCGTTGCTGCTGCAAAATTGGCCAGTAATTTTCGGGCCCGTGTTCATTTTAAAAATTTGGACATCGATTCCTGACGATACTGCTCCTTTAAGGGGTTTTGGGTTAAATTTGGGGCCTTTTAGGGCGGGGCCCGGGAGGGATCGGGGTTTTTCCCCCCCATTCACCCCATAATTGATGTTTCTTGACAACATAATGTGTAATTAAATAAAGAATTTCTCAATATTTATTTTTTCGGGGAAAAAACGGCCCAAAAATAGGTTTTTTAACGTTAAATAGGAGTATTTGAAAATAAGACTTTTATCGAAAAAGTGACAAAGTTATCGTTGTTCCGGGATTACCATGGATGTATGGTTTATACCGGGAATACCCGGGCCCCAATTTTTTTAGAACCGCTAATTAAAACAACCGATTTTTTTCTTCCCGTACGTTTTTTATTTCCTTTGCGCTTTTTTTCCTTTAAAAACATATGAAAGGCACGCTAACTTGCTGGCGATGGCCGTTATTTATTAATCATCATCATCGACGTACGCTGTTCGTCTTTCGTGGTAAAGCAACAATACAAATCCATGGTGAACGCTCACCCCCGCGGGCTCTCAATTTTCTTGTAACCTGTGGGGTCGCACGCTTAAAAAAGGTTGGTTTTGAAGTGGGGCAGTTAATCTCCTTCAATTTAAAATTTTACCCCGTCAAGCGATGTTTTTTTTCTTTCCCAAGGGAAAAACGGGCATCAGATTTCAAAAAATTTTTGATAATAATAATAATCAAATATATCAAATTTTTATCTTTAAAAAAAAGTATATTTTGTATGGTTTTACAAGTTCAATCAACCCGAGATATTTTTCGTCGGCTGAAATTAATTTCTTCCTCTAGAGAGAAAATTTGGGTCTTCAACATGAGATAAACCTGAAAAATTTCAATACTACTACTACTAATAATAATAATGTGGAACTTTTTGACGTATCCACCAATTAAATGGGCCGGCGCTTTTATTAATCCCCCTCATAAAAATATTAAAAACCCTCTCAGCTCCCCGGGGGTATCAACTCAATTGCTTGATTGGCCCCATATCAACCCAAATTTTGTCTCCAAATTTTTCCCTTTAACCCCTGGGTGGGGAAGCAAAATTTTGGTTAAGTGTTTTTGCTCAAAGGGCACCCAAAAATTTCCCCCGGGGTTCCCAACCCACATTTCTGCTAACACCAAAATTGGGTCCGGGTGGGTAAACCGCTCGGCCGGCCTCCACTTCCCCTGGAACATTCATAAACCCTTTTCCCCTTTTAAAACTGTCTCAAAATTTTTTAAAAATTATGTTTAAAACCGTACCATGGAGCCTTTATTCGCCCCAATAGGGGAAAAAAACAAAGTATCCTTTTTTATTCCTGATTAAACCCCCTCTAACGGGTCTTTGGGAAACCGGGATCATTAATTTTTAAAAAAGGTTTTTTCAGGGGCAACGATTTTTTTTGATTTTAAGTCTAAATAAATTATATTTTTTTTCTTCCCAATGAGACTGCTTAAATTCTCCAAAAAAGTAAATCCTTTTTAAAAAATTCAGTGAAAACCCTTCTATCCCCTTATTTGAAACCGCCGCCCCAATTAGCCTTTTTTAAACCTTCAACACCAAAAGGAAAATCTTATTCTTACAACCCGGTTTCCAAAAGCAATTGGAAGGGATTACGTGACCATAATGGCATCAAGGGGCTTATAGTACTGTACGTACGTGTGCCTGTTTAACTTTGCCGGAATTTTGGGTGAAAAAATGGGCAAACCAAATTTAAAAATTAAAAAACATATCTTTAATGCTCTTTTCCCCCCTTTTGGATGGAACTTCGGTTCTTGTTACTTTTGGGGGTCAAGGTTTTATGTTGTTATTATCTTGAACTGGCATGAACGTTTTTTGACAGAGTTTTCATTGGGGAAGTTTGGTTAAAATTTAGAAAAAAGGGCTGGGGCATTTGGGTTTGGGGAAATTTCTTAGGGGTTATGAATCGGGGTTATGGAAAAGGTCGGGGGTTGGGGTTTTTTTTTGTAAATGCAACGTTACTGGACCCCTAATTTTTTTTACTCTCCGGGCCCCCTGTCCCCGGCTGAAATTATTACAATAAAAAAATAACATTTAATGTCAAAATACAAACCCAAAAAGAAAAAAAAATTCATTGCGACCTTTGGGGCTTGGGGGTTGGGTTTATTCCCCTCATCTAAGGGCCCAAATAGGCCTAGGCCCTATAGTTACAAAAAATCATTGTCATTGTCATTTGTGAGTGGCTAATAATAATAAAAATTTTCTTCCTTCCCAAAGATAAAATTATTAAAAAAATAACTCTTAAAATTTTAAAATTTTAAATTTAGGTTTTCTCAACTGGAAAATTTTTTTTCCCGACCTTTTTCACAGCAAAGCCTTTTTTGGGCACTCAAGGGGCCCAAAGGGGCTGACCAAAAAAACATCACCCTCATCATCACTTCCAAATCCGGCTGCTCACCCCAAAAACGTCCACCGGGGGTCCCACAAAAAATTTAAAACAAAGGAAACCCCCCCAGACTTTCAAGTTTTTTCATCTCGCCCAGCAACAGAAACCCGCCATCGGTCATCCTCAAACCCAAAAAGGTCTCCCACAGAGAGAGGAAAAAAAGCGGGGGGGGTCCGATGTAAGTGGGTCAATCCCTTCTGCTTCAAACATCTCAAGACCAAGGTGTTACGTCAGGACTGCCAGAAACCACGTATCTCAAGGTGGGCGAACTAGCATCAGATTGGTGGATTCATTCATGACAGAACAAGACCAAAACTAAAGCAGTACTGAGACCACAACATGTTGATGAATTGTTTTAATCATGTATTTATTTTGTTTTTTAGGGAGGGGTGGGAAGGTCATTGGTGGATCCAGGGGCTAAGGGGCTATAGCCCCCTAAAATCTATAAAAAAATAAAATTAAAATAAATAAAATTTAATTTAAAAAAGAGAGAAAGGAGAGAGGAGGGAGAGACACTCTTATTCCCCTCACAGTACTTTGTTTCTCTCCTTGATTATTTCATTGTAATTTTTGTCGTACTGAAAAATAATTGTTTTTGATTCTCAGCCCCCTAAAAATGTTCTGGATCCACCCATGAAGGTGGGGTTACAGTGAATAATGTTTCTTGTATCACATAAAATGATTCAGAAAGGTTTGAACAAATAATTCTAGGTTACCAAATGAAAACTGAAATTGTATCAGCATAAATTATTAGCAATTTTTGCACTCATCTTTATTTGTTTTCCCTGACAGGAAATGATAGTTCAGAAGACAGTTCAAAGGTCCAGTATTTAGAATCGGTTGTTATGTTGTTACATCAACAGATGCAGGAGGTGAGTTTAAAAGTATGCATACAAAAACAGGCATTGAATTTGTGCTTACAGAAGTATGTATAAAGTAATTATGTCATCTATCAGTTGTTGTCCTATTCCTCCCTACCCCATCCCACCCTTCCCTCCCCATGCTGCCTTGGTCTGACCAGCAGGGTCAATTTCAACAAAGTCACTCATTTGTACAATTTTGGCAGATATAAAATATCACTGAATAACGACCTGAAATGCCCTGAAAATCTGTTTACGTAAATATGCACAGCAATTTCATGATGGCACAACACCATTGAAAATGTGAAATACTCGATTCCTTTGCCGTGAACGCCGTGAAACAGCCATGAACTTCTTGTTGGTAGTTTTGGGGCAGCTCATTAGTTCTCAGAGCACCATGATTTGCCCTGAATCACAGTGAACATTATTGCCAATATCTGAGAGGAAGACACCGTGAAATTGCAGTGAAATTCGGTGAACTGTTTGTCACGGCAAAACAGATTTCAGGGCATTTCAGGAGTAAAGTTCATAGTTATTCTCTCAGCAGTTTTTGCTAAACAGCTGTATAATTATATTGGACCTGGCGTTATATCAGAACCCAGGATGTTGATTGATCATGTGAACAAGATTTGTGCAGAGGTTTCACCCTGAGGATTTCCTTTGTGATAGCCTTAGATGAATGTTATATGAAAATTGAACAGCCACTCAAATATTTTTAATTTAGGAAAACATGTGAGTTCTCTCCTGTGAAGGCACATCAAAATCTCCAAGCAGCACAGAAGAATTTGCCTACAAATTTCACTTAAGAACAGACTGAAATGATGGGGCCGGCTACGC
>CM055823.1:32085073-32110855 GCA_029582265.1 Zoroaster sp. YZ-2022
GTAGAAGGTGGAACCTATCTACGCAATCATAATTGGTTGTTTTAATGCCATTGTACAGGCAAGACGTTGTTTGAGTAAAAAAACCAAGAAACAGAAATGATACAGTACACGTCGTTGTAACTCCTTCTGCTTACTTCCCTCCCATGGCACAATGTAATTAATAAGTACATAAGTCCACGCACTATAGGTGAGAGCGCCTACCAAGCGACATTCCGAAATAAAGTGTGTCCATTGCGTGGTCTTTAAGATCATGGAGGAAGGAACCTTGTATGGTCTTTCAGATTATGAAAAAAATTATAATTTATTGAAGATGATGGGTACATCTTGTTTCGTGAGTGCATGTCATAGTCGGTGTGTACAATATACCGCATATTGCGTAAGAAATGGGCGTCTATTCTAGCAGTTAATTGGACATTAATTAGTGAACCAAATTAGCCACCTCCAAAAGTAAGTGTGCCCAGTGGTAGGTCTTTAAGATTATAGAATAAAATTTCATAATTTATTGAACATGTAGAAGGTACATCTTGTTTCGGGTAGAGTGCATGTCATAGTCGGTGTGTACAACATACCGCATAATTATTGCGTAAGAAAATGGCGTCTATTCGAGCAACTACTTGGCCATTAATTAGTGAACCAAATTAGCCACCCAAAATTAAGTCTGCCCAGTGGTATGGTCTTTAAGATTATGAAACAAAATTTCATAATTTATTGAACATGAAGGGTACATTTTGTTTGGGGTAAGTGCAATCATAGTCGGTATGTACAATATACCGCATATTGTGTAAGAAAATGGCGTCTATTCTATCAGTTAATTGGCCATTAATTAGTGAACCAAATTAGCCACCTCCAAAATTAAGTGTGCCCAGTGGTATGGTCTTTAAGATTATAGAACAAATTTCATAATATTGAACATGAAGGGTACATTTTCATTTTGGGGTAAGTGCAATCATAGTTTGTATGTGTACAATATACCGCATATTGTGTAAGAAATATGGCGTCTGTTGTAGCAGTTAATTGGCCATTAATTAGTGAACCAAATTAGACACCTCCAAAATTAAGTGTGCCCAATGGTATGGTCTTTAAGATTATAGAATAAAATTTCATAATTCATTGAACATGAAGGTGTACATCTTGTTTCGGGTGAGTGCATGTCATAGTCAGTGTGTGTACAATATACCACATATTGTGTAAGAAAATGGCGTCTATTCTAGCAGCTAATTGGCCATTAATTAGTGAACCAAATTATCCACCTCCAAAACTGAATGTGGCCAGTGGTATGGTCTTTAAGATTGTGGAAAGAAAATTCATAATTTATTGAACATGAAGGGGACATTTTCTTTGGGGTAAGTGCAATCATAGTCGGTATGTGTACAATATACCGCATATTGTGTAAGAAAATGGCGTCTATTCTAGCAGATAATTAGCCATTAATTAGTGAACCAAATTAGCCACCTCCAAAATTAAGTGTGCCCAATCGTATGGTCTTTAAGATTATAGAATAACATTTCATAATTTATTAAACATGAAGGGTACATCTTGTTTCGGGTGAGTGCATGTCATAGTCGGTGTGTGTGTACAATATACCGCATATTGAGTAAGAAAATGGCGTCTATTCTAGCAGCTAATTGGCCATTAATTAGTGAACCAAATTAGCCACCTCCAAAATTAAGTGTTCCCAGTTGTATGGTCTTTCAGATTATGAAAAAAATAATAATTTATTGAAGATGAAGGGTACATCTTGTTTCGGGTGAGTGCATGTCATAGTCGGTGTGTGTACAATATACCGCATATTGCGAAAGAAAATGGCGTCTATTCTAGCAGTTAATTGGACATTAATTAGTGAACCAAATTAGCCACCTCCAAAAGTAAGTGTGCCCAGTGGTAGGGTCTTTAAGATTATAGAATAAAATTTCATAATTTATTGAACATGAAGGGTACATCTTGTTTCGGGTGAGTGCATGTCATAGTCGGTGTGTGTACAATATACCGCATATTGTGTAAGAAAATGGCGTCTATTCTAGCAGCTAATTGGCCATTAATTAGTGAACCAAATTATCCACCTCTAAAATTGAATGTGGCCAGTGGTATGGTCTTTAAGATTGAGGAAAGAAAATTCATAATTTTTTGAACATGAAGGGTACATCTTGTTTCGGGTGAGTGCATGTCATAGTCGGTGTGTGTACAATATACCGCATATTGTGTAAGAAAATGGCGTCTATTCTAGCAGCTAATTGGCAATTAATTAGTGAACCAAATTAGCCACCTCCAAAATTAAGTGTGCCCAATGGTATGGTCTTTAAGATTATGAAACAAAATTTCATAATTTATTGAACATGAAGGGTACATTTTGTTTGGGGTAAGTGCAATCAGTAGTCGGTAGTGTGTACAATATACCGCATATTGAGTAAGAAAATGGCGTCTATTCTAGCAGCTAATTGGCCATTAATTAGTGAACCAAATTAGCCACCTCCAAAATTAAGTGCCCAGTGGTATGGTCTTTAAGATTATGAAACAAAATTTCATAATTTATTGAACATGAAGGGTACATTTTGTTTGGGGTAAATGCAATCACAGTCGGTATGTGTACAATATACCGCATATTGTGTAAGAAAATGGCGTCTATTCTAGCAGCTAATTGGCCATTAATTAGTGAACCAAATTAGCCACCTCCAAAATTAAGTGTTCCTAGTGGTATGGTCTTTAAGATTATGAAACAAAATTTAATAATTTATTAAACATAAAGGTACATTTTCTTTGGGGTAAGTGCAATCATAGTCGGTATGTGTACAATATACCGCATATTGTGTAAGAAATGGCGTCTATTCTAGCAGCTAATTGGCCATTAATTAGTGAACCAAATTAGCCACCTCTCAAAATTAAATGTGCCCAGTGGTATGGTCTTTAAGATTATAGAATAAAATTTCATAATTTATTGAACATGAAGTGTACATTTTCTTTGGGGTAAATGCAATCATAGTCGATATGTGTACAATATACCGCATATTGTGTAAGAAAATGGCGTCTATTCTAGCAGCTAATTGGCCATTAATTAGTGAACCAAATTAGCCACCCTCAAAATTAGGTGTGCCCAGTGGTATGGTCTTTAAGATTATGAAAATATTTCATAATTTAGTTAACATGAAGGGTACATTTTGTTTGGGGTAAGTGCAATCATAGTCGGTATGTGTACAATATACCGCATATTGTGTAAGAAAATGGCGTCTATTCTAGCAGCTAATTGGCCATTAATTAGTGAACCAAATTAGCCACCTCCAAAATTAAGTGTTCCTAGTGGTATGGTCTTTAAGATTATGAAACAAAATTTCATAATTTATTAAACATAAAGGGTACATTTTCTTTGGGGTAAGTGCAATCATAGTCGGTATGTGTACAATATACCGCATATTGTGTAAGAAAATGGCGTCTATTCTAGCAGCTAATTGGCCATTAATTAGTGAACCAAATTAGCCACCTCCAAAACTGAATGTGCCCAGTGGTATGGTCTTTAAGATTATAGAATAAAATTTCATAATTTATTGAACATGAAGGGTACATTTTCTTTGGGATAAGTGCAATCATAGTCGGTATGTGTACAATATACCGCATATTGTGTAAGAAAATGGTGTCTATTCTAGCAGCTAATTGGCCATTAATTAGTGAACCAAATTAGCCACCTCCAAAATTAAGTGTGCCCAGTGGTATGGTCTTTAAAATTATGAAACAAAATTTTATAATTTATTGAACATGAAGGGTACATTTTGTTTGGGGTAAATGTAATCATAGTCGGTATGTGTACAATATACCGCATATTGTGTAAGAAAATGGCGTCTATTCTAGCAGCTAATTGGCCATTAATTAGTGAACCAAATTAGCCAACTCCAAAATTAAGTGTGCCCAGTGCTATGTTCTTTAAGATTATGAAACAAAATTTCATAATTTATAAAACATGAAGGGTACATCTTGTTTCGGGTGAGTGCATGTCATAGTCGTATGTGTACAATATACCGCATATTGTATAAGAAAATGGCGTCTGTTCTAGCAGTTAATTGGCCATTAATTAGTGAACCAAATTAGCCACCTCCAAAATTAAGTGTGCCCAATGGTATGGTCTTTAAGATTATGAAACAAAATTTCATAATTTATTGAACATGAAGGGTACATTTTCTTTGGGGTAAGTGCAATCATAGTCGGTATGTGTACAATATACCGCATATTGTGTAAGAAAGTGGCGTCTATTCTAGCAGCTAATTGGCCATTAATTAGTGAACCAAATTAGCCACCTCCAAAATTAAGTGTGCCCAGTGGTATGGTCTTTAAGATTATAGAATAAAATTTCATAATTTATTGAACATGAAGGGTACATTTTCTTTAGGGGTGCAATCATAGTCGGTATGTGTACAATATACCGCATATTGTGTAAGAAAATGGCGTCTATTCTAGCAGCTAATTGACCATTAATTAGTGAACCAAATTAGCCACCTCCTAAATTAAGTGTGCCCAGTGGTATGGTCTTTAAGATTATGAAACAAAATTTCATAATTTATTGAACATGAAGGGTACATTTTGTTTGGAGTAAATGCAATCATAGTCGGTATGTGTACAATATACCGCATATTGTGTAAGAAAATGGCGTCTATTCTAGCAGCTAATTGGCCATTAATTAGTGAACCAAATTAGCCAACTCTAAAATTAAGTGTGCCCAGTGGTATGGTCTTCACGATTATGAAACAAAATTTCATAATTTATTAAACATGAAGGGTACATCTTGTTTCGGTGAGTGCATGTCATAGTCGGTGTGTACAATATACCGCATATTGTACGAAAATGGCGTCTATTCTAGCAGCTAATTAGCCATTAATTAGTTAACCAAATTAGCCACCTCCAAAATTAAGTGTGCCCAGTGGTATGGTCTTTAAGATTATGAAACAAAATTTCATAATTTATTGAACATGAAGGGTACATTTTGTTTGGGGTAAATGCAATCATAGTCGGTATGTGTACAATATACCGCATATTGTGTAAGAAAATGGCGTCTATTCTAGCAGCTAATTGGCCTTTAATTAGTGAACCAAATTAGCCACCTCCAAAATTAAGTGTGCCCAGTGGTATGGTCTTTAAGATTATGAAACAAAATTTCATAATTTATTGAACATGAAGGGTACATTTTGTTTGGGGTAAATGCAATCATAGTCGGTATGTGTACAATATACCGCATATTGTGTAAGAAAATGGCGTCTATTTTAGCAGCTAATTGGCAATTAATTAGTGAACCAAATTAGCCACCTCCAAAATTAAGTGTGCCCAATGGTATGGTCTTTAAGATTATGAAACAAAATTTCATAATTTATTGAACATGAAGGGTACATTTTGTTTGGGGTAAGTGCAATCGTAGTCGGTATGTGTACAATATACCGGCATATTGAGTAAGAAAATGGCGTCTATTCTAGCAGCTAATTGGCCATTAATTAGTGAACCAAATTAGCCACCTCCAAAATTAAGTGTGCCCAGTGGTATGGTCTTTAAGATTATGAAACAAAATTTCATAATTTATTGAACATGAAGGGTACATTTTGTTTGGGGTAAATGCAATCATAGTCGGTATGTGTACAATATACCGCATATTGTGTAAGAAAATGGCGTCTATTCTAGCAGCTAATTAGCCATTAATTAGTGAACCAAATTAGCCACCTCCAAAATTAAGTGTGCCCAGTGGTATGGTCTTTAAGATTATGAAACAAAATTTCATAATTTATTGAACATGAAGGGTACATTTTGTTTGGGGTAAATGCAATCATTGTCGGTATGTGTACAATATACCGCATATTGTGTAAGAAAATGGCGTCTATTCTAGCAGCTAATTGGCCATTAATTAGTGAACCAAATTAGCCACCTCCAAAATTAAGTGTGCCCAGTGGTATGGTCTTTAAGATTATGAAACAAAATTTCATAATTTATTGAACATGAAGGGTACATTTTGTTTGGGGTAAATGCAATCATAGTTTGTATGTGTACAATATACCGCATATTGTGTAAGAAAATGGCGTCTATTCTAGCAGCTAATTGGCCATTAATTAGTGAACCAAATTAGCCACCTCCAAAATTAGGTGTGTCCAGTGGTATGGTCTTTAAGATTATGAAACAAAATTTCATAATTTATTGAACATGAAGGGTACATTTTGTTTGGGGTAAATGCAATCATAGTCGGTATGTGTACAATATACCGCATATTGTGTAAGAAAATGGCGTCTATTCTAGCAGCTAATTGGCCATTAATTAGTAAACCAAATTACCCACCTCCAAAATTAAGTGTGCCCAGTGATATGGTCTTTAAGATTATAGAATAAAATTTCATAATTTATTGAACATGAAGGGTACATTTTCTTTGGGGTAAATGCAATCATAGTCGGTATGTGTACAATATACCGCATATTGTGTAAGAAAATGGCGTCTATTCTAGAAGCTAATTGGCCATTAATTAGTGAACCAAATTAGCCAACTCCCAAACTGTTCCCAGTTGTATTGTATTTACGATTATGAAACAAAATTTCATAATTTATTAAACATGAAGGGTACATCTTGTTTCGGGTGAGTGCATGTCATAGTCGGTGTGTACAATATACCGCATATTGTGTACGAAAATAGCGTCTATTCTAGCAGCTAATTAGCCATTAATTAGTGAACCAAATTAGCCACCTCCAAAATTAAGTGTGCCCAGTGGTATGGTCTTTAAGATTATGAAACAAAATTTCATAATTTATTGAACATGAAGGGTACATTTTGTTTGGGGTAAATGCAATCATAGTCGGTATGTGTACAATATACCGCATATTGTGTAAGAAAATGGCGTCTATTCTAGCAGCTAATTGGCCATTAATTAGTGAACCAAATTAGCCACCTCCAAAATTAGATGTGTCCAGTGGTATGGTCTTTAAGATTATGAAACAAAATTTCATAATTTATTGAACATGAAGGGTACATTTTGTTTGGGGTAAATGCAATCATAGTCGGTATGTGTACATTGTGTAAGAAAATGGCGTCTATTCTAGCAGCTAATTGGCCATTAATTAGTAAACCAAATTACCCACCTCCAAAATTAAGTGTGCCCAGTGATATGGTCTTTAAGATTATAGAATAAAATTTCATAATTTATTGAACATGAAGGGTACATTTTCTTTGGGGTAAATGCAATCATAGTCGGTATGTGTACAATATACCGCATATTGTGTAAGAAAATGGCGTCTATTCTAGAAGCTAATTGGCCATTAATTAGGGAACCAAATTAGCCAACTCCAAAATTAAGTGTGCCCAGTGGTATGGTCTTTACGATTATGAAACAAAATTTCATAATTTATTAAACATGAAGGGTACATCTTGTTTCGGGTGAGTGCATGTCATAGTCGGTGTGTACAATATACCGCATATTGTGTACGAAAATAGCGTCTATTCTAGCAGCTAATTAACCATTAATTAGTGAACCAAATTAGCCACCTGCAAAATTAAGTGTGCCCAGTGGTATGGTCTTTAAGATTATGAAACAAAATTTCATAATTTATTGAACATGAAGGGTACATTTTGTTTGGGGTAAACTAAATGCAATCATAGTCGGTATGTGTACAATATACCGCATATTGTGTAAGAAAATGGCGTCTATTCTAGCAGCTAATTGGCCATTAATTAGTGAACCAAATTAGCCACCTCCAAAATTAAGTGTGCCCAATGGTATGGTCTTTAAGATTATGAAATAAAATTTCATAATTTATTGAACATGAAGGGTACATTTTGTTTGGGGTAAGTGCAATCGTAGTCGGTATGTGTACAATATACCGGATATTGAGTAAGAAAATGGCGTCTATTCTAGCAGCTAATTGGCCATTAATTAGTGAACCAAATTAGCCACCTCCAAAATTAAGTGTGCCCAGTGGTATGGTCTTTAAGATTATGAAACAAAATTTCATAATTTATTGAACATGAAGGGTACATTTTGTTTGGGGTAAATGCAATCATAGTCGGTATGTGTACAATATACCGCATATTGTGTAAGAAAATGGCGTCTATTCTAGCAGCTAATTAGCCATTAATTAGTGAACCAAATTAGCCACCTCCAAAATCAAGTGTGCCCAGTGGTATGGTCTTTAAGATTATGAAACAAAATTTCATAATTTATTGAACATGAAGGGTACATTTTGTTTGGGGTAAATGCAATCATTGTCGGTATGTGTACAATATACCGCATATTGTGTAAGAAAATGGCGTCTATTCTAGCAGCTAATTGGCCATTAATTAGTGAACCAAATTAGCCACCTCCAAAATTAAGTGTGCCCAATGGTATGGTCTTTAAGATTATGAAACAAAATTTCATAATTTATTGAACACGAAGGGTACATTTTGTTTGGGGTAAGTGCAATCGTAGTCGGTATGTGTACAATATACCGGATATTGAGTAAGAAAATGGCGTCTATTCTAGCAGCTAATTGGCCATTAATTAGTGAACCAAATTAGCCACCTCCAAAATTAAGTGTGCCCAGTGGTATGGTCTTTAAGATTATGAAACAAAATTTCATAATTTATTGAACATGAAGGGTACATTTTGTTTGGGGTAAATGCAATCATAGTCGGTATGTGTACAATATACCGCATATTGTGTAAGAAAATGGCGTCTATTCTAGCAGCTAATTAGCCATTAATTAGTGAACCAAATTAGCCACCTCCAAAATCAAGTGTGCCCAGTGGTATGGTCTTTAAGATTATGAAACAAAATTTCATAATTTATTGAACATGAAGGGTACATTTTGTTTGGGGTAAATGCAATCATTGTCGGTATGTGTACAATATACCGCATATTGTGTAAGAAAATGGCGTCTATTCTAGCAGCTAATTGGCCATTAATTAGTGAACCAAATTAGCCACCTCCAAAATTAAGTGTGCCCAATGGTATGGTCTTTAAGATTATGAAACAAAATTTCATAATTTATTGAACACGAAGGGTACATTTTGTTTGGGGTAAGTGCAATCGTAGTCGGTATGTGTACAATATACCGGATATTGAGTAAGAAAATGGCGTCTATTCTAGCAGCTAATTGGCCATTAATTAGTGAACCAAATTAGCCACCTCCAAAATTAAGTGTGCCCAGTGGTATGGTCTTTAAGATTATGAAACAAAATTTCATAATTTATTGAACATGAAGGGTACATTTTGTTTGGGGTAAATGCAATCATAGTCGGTATGTGTACAATATACCGCATATTGTGTAAGAAAATGGCGTCTATTCTAGCAGCTAATTAGCCATTAATTAGTGAACCAAATTAGCCACCTCCAAAATTAAGTGTGCCCAGTGGTATGGTCTTTAAGATTATGAAACAAAATTTCATAATTTATTGAACATGAAGGGTACATTTTGTTTGGGGTAAATGCAATCATTGTCGGTATGTGTACAATATACCGCATATTGTGTAAGAAAATGGCGTCTCATTCTAGCAGCTAATTGGCCATTAATTAGTGAACCAAATTAGCCACCTCCAAAATTAAGTGTGCCCAGTGGTATGGTCGTTAAGATTATGAAACAAAATTTCATAATTTATTGAACATGAAGGGTACATTTTGTTTGGGGTAAATGCAATCATAGTCGGTATGTGTACAATATACCGCATATTGTGTAAGAAAATGGCGTCTATTCTAGCAGCTAATTGGCCATTAATTAGTGAACCAAATTAGCCACCTCCAAAATTAAGTGTGTCCAGTGGTATGGTCTTTAAGATTATGAAACAAAATTTCATAATTTATTGAACATGAAGGGTACATTTTGTTTGGGGTAAATGCAATCATAGTCGGTATGTGTACAATATACCGCATATTGTGTAAGAAAATGGCGTCTATTCTAGCAGCTAATTGGCCATTAATTAGTAAACCAAATTACCCACCTCCAAAATTAAGTGTGCCCAGTGATATGGTCTTTAAGATTATAGAATAAAATTTCATAATTTATTGAACATGAAGGGTACATTTTCTTTGGGGTAAATGCAATCATAGTCGGTATGTGTACAATATACCGCATATTGTGTAAGAAAATGGCGTCTATTCTAGAAGCTAATTGGCCATTAATTAGTGAACCAAATTAGCCAACTCCAAAATTAAGTGTGCCCAGTGGTATGGTCTTTACGATTATGAAACAAAATTTCATAATTTATTAAACATGAAGGGTACATCTTGTTTCGGGTGAGTGCATGTCATAGTCGGTGTGTACAATATACCGCATATTGTAAAATGAAAATAGCGTCTATTCTAGCAGCTAATTAGCCATTAATTAGTGAACCAAATTAGCCACCTCCAAAATTAAGTGTGCCCAGTGGTATGGTCTTTAAGATTCTGAAACAAAATTTCATAATTTATTGAACATGAAGGGTACATTTTGTTTGGGGTAAATGCAATCATAGTCGGTATGTGTACAATATACCGCATATTGTGTAAGAAAATGGCGTCTATTCTAGCAGCTAATTGGCCATTAATTAGTGAACCAAATTAGCCACCTCCAAAATTAGATGTGTCCAGTGGTATGGTCTTTAAGATTATGAAACAAAATTTCATAATTTATTGAACATGAAGGGTACATTTTGTTTGGGGTAAATGCAATCATAGTCGGTATGTGTACAATATACCGCATATTGTGTAAGAAAATGGCGTCTATTCTAGCAGCTAATTGGCCATTAATTAGTAAACCAAATTACCCACCTCCAAAATTAAGTGTGCCCAGTGATATGGTCTTTAAGATTATAGAATAAAATTTCATAATTTATTGAACATGAAGGGTACATTTTCTTTGGGGTAAATGCAATCATAGTCGGTATGTGTACAATATACCGCATATTGTGTAAGAAAATGGCGTCTATTCTAGAAGCTAATTGGCCATTAATTAGGGAACCAAATTAGCCAACTCCAAAATTAAGTGTGCCCAGTGGTATGGTCTTTACGATTATGAAACAAAATTTCATAATTTATTAAACATGAAGGGTACATCTTGTTTCGGGTGAGTGCATGTCATAGTCGGTGTGTACAATATACCGCATATTGTGTACGAAAATAGCGTCTATTCTAGCAGCTAATTAGCCATTAATTAGTGAACCAAATTAGCCACCTCCAAAATTAAGTGTGCCCAGTGGTATGGTCTTTAAGATTATGAAACAAAATTTCATAATTTATTGAACATGAAGGGTACATTTTGTTTGGGGTAAATGCAATCATAGTCGGTATGTGTACAATATACCGCATATTGTGTAAGAAAATGGCGTCTATTCTAGCAGCTAATTGGCCATTAATTAGTGAACCAAATTAGCCACCTCCAAAATTAAGTGTGCCCAATGGTATGGTCTTTAAGATTATGAAATAAAATTTCATAATTTATTGAACATGAAGGGTACATTTTGTTTGGGGTAAGTGCAATCGTAGTCGGTATGTGTACAATATACCGGATATTGAGTAAGAAAATGGCGTCTATTCTAGCAGCTAATTGGCCATTAATTAGTGAACCAAATTAGCCACCTCCAAAATTAAGTGTGCCCAGTGGTATGGTCTTTAAGATTATGAAACAAAATTTCATAATTTATTGAACATGAAGGGTACATTTTGTTTGGGGTAAATGCAATCATAGTCGGTATGTGTACAATATACCGCATATTGTGTAAGAAAATGGCGTCTATTCTAGCAGCTAATTAGCCATTAATTAGTGAACCAAATTAGCCACCTCCAAAATCAAGTGTGCCCAGTGGTATGGTCTTTAAGATTATGAAACAAAATTCATAATTTATTGAACATGAAGGGTACATTTTGTTTGGGGTAAATGCAATCATTGTCGGTATGTGTACAATATACCGCATATTGTGTAAGAAAATGGCGTCTATTCTAGCAGCTAATTGGCCATTAATTAGTGAACCAAATTAGCCACCTCCAAAATTAAGTGTGCCCAATGGTATGGTCTTTAAGATTATGAAACAAAATTTCATAATTTATTGAACACGAAGGGTACATTTTGTTTGGGGTAAGTGCAATCGTAGTCGGTATGTGTACAATATACCGGATATTGAGTAAGAAAATGGCGTCTATTCTAGCAGCTAATTGGCCATTAATTAGTGAACCAAATTAGCCACCTCCAAAATTAAGTGTGCCCAGTGGTATGGTCTTTAAGATTATGAAACAAAATTTCATAATTTATTGAACATGAAGGGTACATTTTGTTTGGGGTAAATGCAATCATAGTCGGTATGTGTACAATATACCGCATATTGTGTAAGAAAATGGCGTCTATTCTAGCAGCTAATTAGCCATTAATTTGTGAACCAAATTAGCCACCTCCAAAATTAAGTGTGCCCAGTGGTATGGTCTTTAAGATTATGAAACAAAATTTCATAATTTATTGAACATGAAGGGTACATTTTGTTTGGGGTAAATGCAATCATTGTCGGTATGTGTACAATATACCGCATATTGTTTAAGAAAATGGCGTCTATTCTAGCAGCTAATTGGCCATTAATTAGTGAACCAAATTAGCCACCTCCAAAATTAAGTGTGCCCAGTGGTATGGTCTTTAAGATTATGAAACAAAATTTCATAATTTATTGAACATGAAGGGTACATTTTGTTTGGGGTAAATGCAATCATAGTCGGTATGTGTACAATATACCGCATATTGTGTAAGAAAATGGCGTCTATTCTAGCAGCTAATTGGCCATTAATTAGTGAACCAAATTAGCCACCTCCAAAATTAAGTGTGTCCAGTGGTATGGTCTTTAAGATTATGAAACAAAATTTCATAATTTATTGAACATGAAGGGTACATTTTGTTTGGGGTAAATGCAATCATAGTCGGTATGTGTACAATATACCGCATATTGTGTAAGAAAATGGCGTCTATTCTAGCAGCTAATTGGCCATTAATTAGTAAACCAAATTACCCACCTCCAAAATTAAGTGTGCCCAGTGATATGGTCTTTAAGATTATAGAATAAAATTTCATAATTTATTGAACATGAAGGGTACATTTTCTTTGGGGTAAATGCAATCATAGTCGGTATGTGTACAATATACCGCATATTGTGTAAGAAAATGGCGTCTATTCTAGAAGCTAATTGGCCATTAATTAGTGAACCAAATTAGCCAACTCCAAAATTAAGTGTGCCCAGTGGTATGGTCTTTACGATTATGAAACAAAATTTCATAATTTATTAAACATGAAGGGTACATCTTGTTTCGGGTGAGTGCATGTCATAGTCGGTATGTACAATATACCGCATATTGTGTACGAAAATAGCGTCTATTCTAGCAGCTAATTAGCCATTAATTAGTGAACCAAATTAGCCACCTCCAAAATTAAGTGTGCCCAGTGGTATGGTCTTTAAGATTATGAAACAAAATTTCATAATTTATTGAACATGAAGGGTACATTTTGTTTGGGGTAAATGCAATCATAGTCGGTATGTGTACAATATACCGCATATTGTGTAAGAAAATGGCGTCTATTCTAGCAGCTAATTGGCCATTAATTAGTGAACCAAATTAGCCACCTCCAAAATTAAGTGTGCCCAATGGTATGGTCTTTAAGATTATGAAACAAAATTTCATAATTTATTGAACATGAAGGGTACATTTTGTTTGGGGTAAGTGCAATCGTAGTCGGTATGTGTACAATATACCGGATATTGAGTAAGAAAATGGCGTCTATTCTAGCAGCTAATTGGCCATTAATTAGTGAACCAAATTAGCCTCCTCCAAAATTAAGTGTGCCCAGTGGTATGGTCTTTAAGATTATGAAACAAAATTTCATAATTTATTGAACATGAAGGGTACATTTTGTTTGGGGTAAATGCAATCATAGTCGGTATGTGTACAATATACCGCATATTGTGTAAGAAAATGGCGTCTATTCTAGCAGCTAATTAGCCATTAATTAGTGAACCAAATTAGCCACCTCCAAAATTAAGTGTGCCCAGTGGTATGGTCTTTAAGATTATGAAACAAAATTTCATAATTTATTGAACATGAAGGGTACATTTTTTTGGGGGTAAATGCAATCATAGTCGGTATGTGTACAATATACCGCATATTGTGTAAGAAAATGGCGTCTATTCTAGCAGCTAATTGGCCATTAATTAGTGAACCAAATTAGCCACCTCCAAAATTAAGTGTGCCCAATGGTATGGTCTTTAAGATTATGAAACAAAATTTCATAATTTATTGAACATGAAGGGTACATTTTGTTTGGGGTAAGTGCAATCGTAGTCGGTATGTATACAATATACCGCATATTGAGTAAGAAAATGGCGTCTATTCTAGCAGCTAATTGGCCATTAATTAGTGAACCAAATTAGCCACCTCCAAAATTAAGTGTGCCCAGTGGTATGGTCTTTAAGATTATGAAACAAAATTTCATAATTTATTGAACATGAAGGGTACATTTTGTTTGGGGTAAATGCAATCATGGTCGGTATGTGTACAGTATACCGCATATTGTGTAAGAAAATGGCGTCTATTCTAGCAGCTAATTAGCCATTAATTAGTGAACCAAATTAGCCACCTCCAAAATTAAGTGTGCCCAGTGGTATGGTCTTTAAGATTATGAAACAAAATTTCATAATTTATTGAACATGAAGGGTACATTTGTTTGGGGTGAGTGGAACTTATTCAATATTTATGTAGTATATAATGAATAATTAGGTCTACGTTGTAGCGGCTAATTACTCACTAATTAGTAAGCCAAATTACCTTTGTGTACATTCAAATATACCCAGTATTATGATTTTTAAGAATATGGAAACAAATTTGGTGATAAATATAGATAATATAAAATTTCGTTCAAAATATCCAGGAAACATTCTGAAATACAGAGTGTTTAATTCACCACCTTGAACTGCATGGATTCTATTTTTTTTGAATATTGTCAGTACGCGGCTGGGTAGTTCGTGAGTCCGCGGTTGGAATTTCTGGCCCAATACGCGGCTAGCTTCAGTCTGGTGTCAAACGATCCAAACACTCAGTTATCAAGAACACATAACAAATTCGGAGATTGTGTCTTGTGAAAAGACTAATATCACCTTTTGTGCACAAAATATTCAATGAAACAAGATGATAAAACAAGGATTACAGCGGAATTAACTCTGAACATTTTATTAGGTGTTCGAGCTATGGCACCTGTTGGGTGTTTATTTTTAAATATTGGCTTTGGTTAGCCAGTTAGCAAATTTCTAAATGGTTAGTGCTGTTTTTTTCGTTTAATCATCCCAGCACTAATTGTAATATTTAT
Organism: Zoroaster sp. YZ-2022; assembly: GCA_029582265.1. Classification (NCBI taxonomy): domain Eukaryota; kingdom Metazoa; phylum Echinodermata; class Asteroidea; order Forcipulatida; family Zoroasteridae; genus Zoroaster; species Zoroaster sp. YZ-2022. The sequence goes on from CM055823.1 coordinate 32,100,361, forward strand.
GTAATAACTAAATGATATGTTTAATTACATTTTTAGTCTTTGATATCTATATCTAAAATCAACAATAAATAAATAAATAAATAAAGGCCTTAACATTTAAGCATTATTATGTTTTTTGTAAAAGTAAGGTTTTCTTTATTCATAAAGTCACTAGTGACTTTTCCAAAAAATGTTTCTTGACATCATCACATCTCAGAAATTGAACCAAAGTATAATGTTATTTTTTCATGATCATGAGGAAGAATAATTGTGTCATATATATATATATATATATATTTTCTAACAAAATTTCAGAAAATTTAGTACGATGATAAAGACATCCAGTTTATTACTTTTGGTAATTAATTAAGTTTTAATTTACTAACGTCACTGAACTAAAGTAGGTACTACCGTAATTTGTCATGTTCACGAGAAAGTATTATTGCTTCACATATACCACTTTCAACTGGCCTGATGTGATCTTTACTTCCGGTCCAAACAGAAACTTCAATTTCAACACATTCTAACACAAAACGTATATGTATTTTGAAGCTTACATTAATATTGTTATGATAACAGACGTCAGACATTTTCAACATACTATGACCTTGATATGTATATGAAATCGTTGTTCTAACGTCATGATAACGTCATCAGGTATCGAATTAACCTAATTCAAAGTTTAGTATTTCAAAAAATCATATCTCATGTACCACAGAAGATATTTTCACAATCTTTGCATCATCTTAAATATCTTGAACAATGTCACATTTCGTTCACAGACATGACCCTAATCTGACCTCTGCTTACGGCCGAAACCGGAAGTTTAAGTGAAACAATATTCTGAAGCACTATATTCCGTACATGTATTATGTACAGCCCATTTCGCGTGCACACGGCCTTTTCAACATTTATATCATTTCTGCAGACATAGCGCAAGAGTTAGTAGTCTTAACTCTATCAGGCCTGGTGGGCGCAATGTGCCCCCTATGAATTTTTAAAATAATATCCTCAGAAGGCTTTGTCCGATCACACTGAATTTATTCTTTGGGACCCCCTCACGCAAAAATCAGTGATAATAGGTGTTCATGGTTGCTATAGCAACCGTTTATTTTGAACAGATCCAATTGAATTTCCATTTTTTTGGGTTAAAAATACTAGATTTTTGATACTGTTAAACATTCAATAGACCTATGGGTTTTGGGGTTTGTTGTGTCATTTGTCATCAGTAGTACCATGGATGTTATTATATCTGCCATTATTAGGTGTTCGAGCTACAGCGTGAACACCTATTGATATTGTTCGGGTTTTTTTTTTTCTTCTTCTTCTTCTTCTTCTTCTTCTTCTTCTTCCGAATAAGAATTATCCAGAGACAAAAACATAGTTGCAGAGTTCACAGAACCTTAAAACTTGACACATAGTTAGACCTTAACATGTAGTTTTATGTCAAATTGTGACGTCATAGTGAGATCATCAGATATCGAATTACACTAAATCAAAGTTTAATATTTTCAAAAAATCATATCTCATGAACCACACACGATATTTTCACAGTCTTTGCACCATGTTATAGATCTTTAATTATGTGATTTTTCGTACACAGACGTGACCCCAATCCGACCTCTCCTTCCGGTCGAAACCGGAAGTTGAAAATTTCTAAAGATTTAAAAAAATCATATCTCATGAACCACAGAAAATATTTTCACAATCTTTGCATCATCTTACAGACCTTGAAATATGTCACATTTCTTACACAGACATGACCCCAATTTGACCTCTCCTTCCGGTCGAAAACAGAAGTTTAAACGAACAACTATTCAGAAGCACAGCCATACTGACGTTCTCTTACACACAGACATATCGGCCTATAGTGTGTGCGTTATCTAATTAGAATAGAATAGTTCGAGTTTACGAAGACCGCGCAGGTCATGACCTGCCATGCATGTACGCGCACAGTATGCAGCAGCAAAAACAATGGCTTCCCTGAGTGTCGGGCCCGTCTGCAGAAAATGCGTCGCAGAAAATGTACTAATTTAGCATGGAATACAAATTGTTATCATTTTTGGAGATGAGTTGGACAAAGATTCTTTCATGTGCAAGTGGATGGAAGAAATAGACGGTATGGTTGAGTGTGATATTGCCAATGTCTAAGCATGGAGGAAGAAAATCTATTTTCCTTCCTCCATGGTCTAAGCGTTAGGGCTGTTGGAGCTAACGTACATAACATACGTCGCAGCTAACGTTACAGGTAATGTAGGAATTAATTTTAAAAGAATTTGAAAAATATCTGGACCTAATCAAACTACATATATTTTGTAAAATAGTTGGACTTAGGCCTATATGAAAAATATCCTTGACAATTTAACTTATGTCTTCAGACTTTTAATATCTCATTGTGATCTGTCCCTCAGTATCGTGTAGTGACAATTTAAAAAAAAGATCATTCCTGGTGATTATTTTCAATAGTTACCATGTTAATACCTTGACCAACAAAATAAACTATAACCCTAACCACCCCAAATCCATCAAAATCCTGAAAGGGGCACTTTTTGGGAAAAAAAATCAGCACTGTTGAAAAATGGGATCTTTATAATGGAGTTTTATCAGATACTTAAAAGTAATACTACATGTATTGTAGTTGCACAAACATAACTTTGTACATGAGCCAAGAATATTCAACCTTTGGCGGTGTAAATAAGCATGGAAATGAACTTCAAGCTGAACTAAAGTTTTGGGTTATTTTTTTATAGTGTATACAATGAAGATGGATGCTGACCCAATTATTTATTATTTTACATGTATGGATGAATAGCCGACATTCCTAAAATTAATTACCATTCGATTTACAGATTTATGGGTACCACTCTGAGTGGTACAAATGCTTCCATGCCATTTGCAGGGCTGAGAGGAAGAAATAAGATTAAGAAGAAACAGAAACATCAAGGTAGGCAAATATTGAAAAATACGGGTAGAATGTCGCATCCGACCGCCACTTTTTCTCATTCAGTATAACCATTAAAGTAATCTTACCTACCTCGTAAGGTGGAGAACATATGGATGATGATGGACATATACTTCACATTATTCCAGGATATTTATTTCATGAAAAATCAGCCATTTTGCTATACGATGAATTCCTCAGTCATGTCAGTCTGATGTCGTAAACTCCACAATTAGTGACCAACACAGTCATTTGTACATGCGCAGTGGCAACTATAATAGGATCCTTCTATTTTCTGAAGGGGAGGATTTTTTTCTGAAGGGAAATAAAAGTGGATTTTAAAGATAGTTTTCGCTTTCTGTACCACCAAAATCGATAGAATAATTTTAACTGGTTAGTTGTTGCCTAAAAATTCCCAATATCCCATTAAAAGTGGTGGTCGGATACGACATTCTTTCCAAAAATTCAATCAAGTTTCAAGTATGCAGTAAGCTTGGGCGATAACGATTTTTTTTATCCACGATATATCGGCAAACATATATTGCAATTTTCAATAATATCACAATTCTTTTTTGCATTCATGCATGATTGCTTTAGAGCCAATAACCACAGGTATGTACCCTCTACAAGTGTCACAATAAATTGCAAATTTATTTGCAGAGCGTGTATGTACTTCTGAAGTAGTTTGCTTTTGTTTCTCATTTCTAAAAGCTCAAAAGACTAATGGTTTTATTTCCATGGAATGTCTGACTTGACTCACAATGTCGATTTATATTTTATCGTGATATATTTGTATTTGCGATTCGCCGATATGCCGATAACTTAAATAGGTTCTCGATATTGTAATCGAATAAAAAAGTTATTGCAATATTCGATATCGTGTTTATCGCCCAAGCTTAGTATGCAGTAAAATTGTTTCTAGTTATATGTTGCTTTTTCGTTTCTTTCTATCTGTTTACCTTGTCTTGTGTGTTTACTTTTGTTAATTTTCACTCTCTTTTTGTCTACAATGCCCATTCCCCTTACTCACTTATTCCTCTACTTCTATTAAATATTTATCATTCTTTCTTCATACATATTCAGGTCAATACGAGCTCGAGCGGTAAGAATGCAGCACTGAACCCCAGAGAAGAAAACCGTGGTCTTCATCAGACTTACTCCCTGACAAACCGAGAAAAATTAAGAAAAAAAACTGATAAGTATTCACAGTGCCAAACCTTGATTGCATGCCAACTATTTGAAGCAGCCCAACGGAAAGATGAGAGGTTACTTTTGCAAATCGAAGATAAAGATCTTGTGAGTTTAGAAGTTTGCTATCATTGTCTTTGCTATAATGAGTATGTACCCAATTCTTGACAAGGCCAGATCCATCAGATAAAATACCTATTTGGTACAATGATGCATAAATAAAATTCTGTGAAGAAGTCATCCAGAAGAGAATAATAAAAACAATGAAATTCTTTTCACAAAGTCATTACATCGTAAGTTCATCAAGTATGTACAAGAAGTGGAGGGAGTTGATTGGAGTTGACCCACAATCTGAAAACACGTCTGAAAAGTACATTTCCTACGCTGGTAATTCATAGATCATTTACTAAGAATACAGTTGACTTGGTGTACAGCCAAACTCTCCCTGCAAAATAACTGGTATAGAGACTGCAGTTGGCTCAGATACATTATGTACTGATACCGATACTGGGAGCAGTTAAGGTGCTGGAGAAGCAGAGAGATTTTACATAAAGTGCATAATAATCTTCACACACTCTTCAATGCATCAGCTGTACTATATACATGTAATACACTTATAATGAAGAAATCACATGGCATTACAGTTGCCCTGGCCATCAACTTCAGATGACTTATCCTTGCAGACTGCTTAACAAATGAGCCAGTAATTTTAAATTGCCTGCTTTGTTCATCTTACACTAGGACACTGATTCCATGACCCGTTGAAAGTCTACTCTGATTGAGATGATATTGCCCCTTTAACCATTATCTTTAATTGAAAAATTCTGTTGACTTTCTTTTCATGCACCAGTAAAAGTTTTTTTTAAAGTTTAACAATACTAGCCAAAACCAATTAATGGCAGGGACTACATGTTCACTTGGAATATTTGTTGGAATATTTAGTACTTCAGAAAAAATTATTCTTTTCATTGCAAATTAGACCTTGAAGTTTGGATAACCTTTATCCTGCATGAAATGGATTATTATTGATGGGTGCAAAAATGGATGGAAAAGGAGTATCATGACCATGACAAAATAAAGCAGAAGTGTCATTCAAAAGATAAATTTGTTTTGCATTTCCTTTATTACTTATTAATTGTGTGTATTAACGAAGAATGTGTTTTATCAATTTAAATATTTACACAAAACATTGACAATTAATAACCAATACTGAACTTTTTAAAGATGATAAAAGATTTACAAATTGGTCTCTGATGTAGGCAGGGTTAGAATCAGGGTTGCCCTAATATAAGCGGGTGGGGCTCAAGGCAAGGAGATGGGGGATGGGAAACGAAACCCCAAAATATTGAGATGTATGGTCAATTTAGATTGTTTTCACATGATCAATTAAATTGCAATACTACCCCACAACACCATGGATCTTACCCTGGGAGTAAGGGGTAGAGGACTGGGGGATCAGACGGGTTCAGACCTTTTATTCAAGGCAATTTTTTTTAAACTGGTTCATTTTTTACAATGACAAATATTCCCCAAATATGGAATCCCCTTTCAAAACTCTTCCAAACATAAAAAACATAGCCCATGTGAACTATTCAAATTATACAAAATTGAAATGTACATTAAAATGTACAGTTTTCTAAAAATGGCCGAAAGAGGGCGCTATTTTCATGTCATTCAAATGCAAATATCTGCCAAACGGGCAAGTTTCGTGATTGTGGATTTATATATTAGCAATTTACATGTAATGATCTACTGTTTCCACGCTCATGCCTGATATGTGTCACAAAACTCAATTTCTGAACACACTCATTGCACACCCCCTAGTCTAGTAGTCTGAAGTCAAATTACACGCCGAACTTATCTCTCGTAGCCATAGTCTCTTGTCAAGTCGCACTTGACACCACTGATGCGAGTTTTGTCATGAAACCTTTCTGAAGAGAAAACCATATTTACCAAGTTCAGACTTAATTTGGTTGGAGGAATTTAAAATTATATGGGATGACTGAACCGGAAGTTAATGTATTCAGCACATGTTATTTTCATTATATATCATAAAAACACATATCTCCTGAAGTAACTCATATTATGAGGAACAATTTTGTGAAGTATGAATGACGTCACATAATTGAACCAGAAGTTCATGTATTCAGTATAACACAATATGTGGTATTTTATATATATTACATATTATGAAAACTCATATCTCCTGAAGTAACTCTTGTCTTTTAATAACTTTAGGTGATGATGTCATATTAGGCGCACTCGAACACCTTGAGTTTGTTTTTAACAAACTCTATACCTCTAGTTGTACTTTGGTTTACAAAATCCCAATTTTGGGTCAAAATATTTTTAAAATAATGTTTTTGGAACAATTTGACCATAAATATTGCTTTATAGCGCCCTCTAGTGGTAATTTAAATGCCGTTGCATTAATGCCTGTACTGAAGACAACATTTTTGAATAGTAATTTATGTAATAGAGAAATGATGTTTAATTATATTTTTAATCTAAAAACAACTTTTCTCTGACCTTCTCATTAAAGGATTAACATGTCACTAAACCTTAACTTATAGATGTAACTTATAGAAGTACTCTACATCAAAGTTTGATATAATATCGAAATATATCCAAAGAACCTACATTTTCAATCTTTGTACCATTTTAGAGTGCATGAATTTAATAATAATGTCGGGCATTTTAAAGCGCTTTTAAACAAGGTATCAAAGCGCTGTACATTATTACCCCTGCTCATCAGGCGCATAAATCATTCCAGAAACCACCATCAGCTCCCTGGGGAGTATACAGCTCAATTGCTGCCATTTCGGCGCATATGGGCTAATCAAACACAACAACCAACTCTGCCCTCACAGGTACCCATTTACTCATGGGTGGAGAGAAGCATTTATGGTAAAGTGTCTTGCTCAAGGACACAAGTACCACGGTCGCGGTTGGGATTCGAACCCACATTCTGCACATTTTTATGTAGCGAAGACCCCAAACTAGCCTCCCTTTCCGGTTCAAACCGGAAATTGAAGTTGAAAAATATTTTCACTCGCTATAATAAGATCTAAAGGCAAACCGATTTGGATCGAACTCGAACATGGGTTCAATGGATGAAATTGTTTTTGTCCTATGACAAAGTTTGAATGCTGTCACGTGACTTAAATATGATGTCACGTTATCATTCAGGAAGTTCAAAGACAATCACAGATTTAATAAGAAAACCAAACAAGCAATTAAAAGCAGTGCCGGGGATTGCCCAATCAAAAGCGAATCAAATCACTACCGCTAGGAAAACGCTATAGGCCTCAGCCTACAGCAAATAAAACAAGTCAACAAGATACTATGAAACTGTATAGTGTCAAAATGTACACCTGCAATAGTGTCCACACTGGGGAACTAAATGTACACCTGCAATAGTGCCCACACTGAGGAACTAAATGTACACCTGCAATAGTGCCCACACTGAGGAACTAAATGTACACCTGCAATAGTGTCCACACTGAGGAACTAAATGTACACCTGCAATAGTGTCCACACTGGGGAACTAAATGTACACCTGCAATAGTGTCCACACTGAGGAACTAAATGTACACCTGCAATAGTGTCCACACTGGGGAACTAAATGTACACCTGCAATAGTGCCCACACTGAGGAACTAAATGTACACCTGCAATAGTGTCCACACTGAGGAACTAAATGTACACCTGCAATAGTGCCCACACTGGGGAACTAAATGTACACCTGCAATAGTGCCCACACTGGGGAACTAAATGTACACCTGCAATAGTGCCCACACTGGGGAACTAAATGTACACCTGCAATAGTGTCCACACTGAGGAACTAAATGTACACCTGCAATAGTGCCCACACTGGGGAACTAAATGTACACCTGCAATAGTGCCCACACTGGGGAACTAAATGTACACCTGCAATAGTGCCCACACTGGGGAACTAAATGTACACCTGCAATAGTGCCCACACTGGGGAACTAAATGTACACCTGCAATAGTGTCCACACTGGGGAACTAAATGTACACCTGCAATAGTGTCCACACTGGGGAACTAAATGTACACCTGCAATAGTGTCCACACTGGGGAACTCGTCCAATATGAACACCATTAAAAAATAAAGTTGACACAAGCTGGTGTTATTCTAACACCCTGACCTTTACAGGGATTGTATTATAAAGCAAACGGACTTACCATACTTTCTGCCACCTCCGTTGGTCATCCAAACATAGTCTTGTGATCCCTCATCTCCAATTATATTGCCGATATACTCCATAACAAACATCATTTCATCCAGCAAATCGATTTTCATAAAACTTCCACCTTTTCCACGTGTCTTGGACTGGCAGTATTCCTCTGCTTCCTCATACGGGAGTGATTGAGGAAAGTAACGGTAGCACTGGTTCTTATACTCGACCCATTGGAAGGAGCAACACGAGCACGATGCATGGCATACGGTGGATATAGCGATGATGATTAGGACGATCCGTATCCCGCGAAAAACTTGCCCGTGCGTGTTGTTTCTTTTAGATAGAAACTCCATTTTGGTATGGTTAAATAATTTCGGGGCTCAGAATTCCAGGTTCACTCAGGAAATTTCGAAAACGAACCCGTTAATTTATTCACGTGGATACACTGAAACAACAACTGCCCAAGAGCAGCTTTCAAATTAACCCTTTCAGTACCAGCCCATTTTTCACAGTGTGACCTTCCATACCAGGTAAATACTGGTGCAGATAATCCCTTGTGTACCATAGCAATTTTGGTGGCTTCTAATGAAGAGCGCCACCACTCTACACTCTGTAGTTAATGTACATGCACATGTGTGCAATTCCACTGTACAGCATGCAGCTTTAAGTATTACAAATAACATTTGGAAGATTTGAAACTTTGCATGATTACATTCATTCATTCATTCATTGATGGTTTATTACACTAAAAATGTCACATGGCAGCCAAAGGCTGAATTGCGTGCACTTTTTACAATGTGTTACAATTAATACAATTAAAATAAAACAATTACAATTTCAGAATTTAAAATGTATATACATACAAACACGCTAAAACAGGTGTAATAAAATAATTAAGAAATTAAAAATATGTGGCTAAATAATGTAATAATTTATATGTGTGTTGTAGTGTTAAGTAGATTAATAAAATACGGAATGGCACTGTTACGAAATCTCTGAGTTTTACAGAAATACTGTTGATATTTAACCTTTTGTCTCAAAAAACAGTCAACAGGATTTTTCAAAGGGAGCCAATTTTGATACTGAGGATGGCTAGCTAAAGCAGTGGCAAAATCAACACAGATATTGTGTCTTCTCACTTCCAGGGTTTGAAATTTACATACTGATAGGGCCAGGTTGTAAGATACATAATCAACACCAAGGATAATTCTACAGGCTCTTTTTTGGATACTTTCTATCAGATTAATCTGTTTCTGAGTAAGAGCCTTATTGAATACTGGGACACATTTACAATTTCTAACATAATGTTTACGCCATTCTGAACTATCTATCTATTGATTGAAGGACATTCAATCAAAATGACCCCCCCCCCCATTCAATGTTGGTTGGGATTGTGGGCACACGAACACAGTTGTTGACCAACATTGAATAGGGGGAGGGGGGGAGGGGGTAGGGGAGCCAAGAGTGATGGAGATTCGAATGTGTACAAAGAGTGGCCAAAAAAACTGATTAATTTACAATAACAAATCCACTTTTGGTTATAATTTTTATGAAAATACATTCACCGGCGATTGCACTCTATTTTGAACAGTAAGGTTGAATAATTATGCTCGTTAATATAGTTTACACATAAATCTAAGGTGTCTGCTTACCACAACAATAATTAGTTGTTGGCAAGTCGGTTATCTCAAAATAGGTTGTTTGCAATTTATGCAAAGTGCAAAGTATGGTATTTCTCAAAGCAAGGAACTACGCACATCGGATATGTACATTGTTTACATATCATCCTCGTTTGTTTTCTATTGTGTAATCGCCGGTTGCTACAAACAATGCAGTCACGTTTTCTTCCGGAAGGGGTTTTGCCAGGATAAAGCATTTTCTCCATCAGCCGAACAGGAAGGTTATTCGCATTGGATCGTGTAAAACGCAGCATTGTATTACGTTCCCAACCTGTGAGTAGGCCGTCTATGACTTGAAGACGGAAGTCAAGATTACTGACATGCTTGTTTGTTGGTATGCTGTTGAAAATTACCGTGGCATTGAGCATGGATATGTTCAACATACTGAAAAACACTCGTTTCCACCATTTCAAACTTCTGTGTGTATGTGTGTAGTACTGAAAAATTTGATTAGCGAGATCGGTTCCTCCCATGAATTTGTTGTAGTTATCTATAGATTTGGGCTT
>CM055823.1:32111355-32170279 GCA_029582265.1 Zoroaster sp. YZ-2022
TTTCTTTTTTTTGTGTATCACAATATAAGTACAGAGAAAGGCACCAGCATACAATTAAGTTGGCATACATTGTATGAAATTGGTGACGATATCAAACATACTGGGAATTATTTATGAAGTATTTTAAATTTAGAGAAAATAGGTAAACATTTAAATTTACCAAAGTTGTTTTGGTTCAAAATCTGACATTCACAATGTTGTAAAACAGCTGGGAATGATCAAACATGGCACCCTAAATTTGATCACACTGTTCATTATGACAAACTTTATGGAAGTTGGCCATGTGATCAATATGCAAATTATGCTTATTTAGATTATAGAGTGCAGTGTGAAATGGTCTATTGTGGCCAATAATATTGTGTGAATGTGCATAACATCATTTTACTGATAATAAAAAAAATTAATAGATCAGAATGTAAGACGTTTGGTTACCATGTATCACTTGATACCGATCATGCATTGTCTATAGTCCTTTAACAATCATACTTACCATACCATAATCGGAACAGACTATTTGAGAAGAACAATGGGCTGAGTGGGAACCTCTCATAGACTGAAGCTACACTTGGACTTCTCACATCATAGAGAAGATCACATGTGAATAAATTGTAGCAACACTGTGGGCCTGGGGTACCAGGAAATTGAAATCTTCGCACAAAGCATACAGCAACTGTTATTTGAATAAAAACGTTCAACAGTGTGGTCAATTTACTAGTTATGTTTTAGGATTCTTGGTCATCAATTTGAACCCCTTCACTGCCAGGTTGTTTTATTTCAGCTACCAGAGGTTATTTTGGGTTACCATACAAAATACAACTACAGCTAATTACCTACATTTATTTTCTAAATATTCTCATTTTGTCCTCCCTAAAATGTTGAATCTACATATACATGTATGTCATGAGTAAAATGTGCAAAAGCACTCACAATTTTTACAGAAAATACATTTAGCATGTCTGGTGTTATCTTTGAAATGAGAGCACTTCTGAAGGAAAGAAAATTCAGGATGATTCAAGATTGGTACCTATACCAATTTCACATCATGTTAGCTTTCAGATAATAATTTGTTCATATTGTTATCAGGTAGGCCTAATAACCAATGTTATACCTTTTGATTTGAGTAAATTGTAACCATGAAGAGATGTTAAATATTCAACCTAAAGTGTAATTACAGGCCTACTCACCATAGCCGGACTGTCTTTGTTTGGGAAGAACATACGAATAGGTGATTGGGACGAATCGTCTGTCAAACCTTGCCATGAACAAACTACAAGGACACGTGTGAGCATGTACAAAGTAAAAAATGTAATAGAAAAAATCAAATCGCTGAGTACTGTGCCAGTTTCTGCATTGAAGCCGTGGATTTACAAAGTTAGCTGGGAGAGTATCCACTTGATAAACCCAACGTCCTCTTAATCCTGAATTCCCAATGACACTACCAGGACGGAACAGTTGATTACTCGGTATTGGCAAATAGACTTTTGGGCCTGACCGTCCACAAGTGAAACCTTGGATAATATTCTTGTTGTATAAGAAATCAGGATTCCACTTCATATTGCAAGGATCGTAGTTGAAGATGACAAAACCATGGATGGAATCTGTCACAAGTACGGCTTGGAATGTGTTTGTCTCCTGCAAAGATCAAATGAACAAATTAAACATATCACCCATGGTATTTTATTAAGGCAATCTACAGATTTGTTATATTCATCTGAGCAATGCTATTTCACTTAAGGAAAAACAACATGCATTTTAATAACACATTTCTCAAAATATTCATGAGAAGCATTTACCATTTATCCCTAAACGAACTTATTGTGGGTCTCATCATTATTTTAGTTGGGCACTTTAAAACTGTAAAAACAAGCTTCTGACAACTATATTGTGAAACATATCACTTCTTCAAAGTATTTGTTTTCCTTTCTAAAAGGATATACTGTAATCACTGATCTGATAAAATCACCAGTAAGATAACAACAAATGGTGAAATATATACATCCATCAAAGTGAAGGTACAAAGGTGGTATTTGGTAGTGTCCATTCATATCAACCATCTAGTGTTCAAGAAATATATCACAATACTATCAACCTGTGAAAATGTCATGTTATTGGGTATTTAAGGTTTTGATGGAAAAAACCTGTTACACATGAACATGTTATTTTCTGTTTCTAGTTGTTACAAAAGAAATTAAACATAATTCACATTTTGTCTCAGATGAAAACACTTCAACAAAATAATTTATCTGGATGACTTATAAGTGCACCAACTTTACATCAAGTAAGTTTGTTAATTTGATCGTCACTAATGTATGTTCCCTTTAAGAGATTTACAAGATTATGGGAGGTGCTACCAGCAGATATTAAAGAAACAGTTATTTATAGTTTATCTTTATTTATTAATTCACTTCGAAAACATTTATTAGTCCCTGGCCTAGGAGATGCCCTAACTCAAACTGTCTAGTATTAACTTTTTATATTTTTATTTTAGTATTGTTTTTATATCTCAAAGTGTGCCTATAGCCATGTTGTTTATCATTCTTTGTGTGATTCAATGTTTGTTTACTTCCTCAGTGGTAGCATCAGGAGATCAACTCCGCAGTAATTTAGTTTACTTTTTTGTAATCCTTACAGGGGTGCTACCTTTGTTTCTGTTTCAGTTAATTTAATGTAAATTTGTGTTTATTTGTTTTTCTACCTGTGAAATCAATCAATGAAATAAATGAATGAAAAATCAATAAATGAATCAGAAGTCTATCTACACAAAGTATGCCAGCCTGCTATAAACCAGTCCATATCATTGTACTACAAATGTAGGCATCCATAACCTTCCATTGGGGTATTTAGCGATAAGTGCATGATGCAACCTTGATGAGACTGAGATGCAGCAATGAGTCACTGGTACGCATATTAAATGCGCATGTGTTAAGTAGGCCTACATCTTATGCACTCCCAGGGTGCACTGTGCATCTTTTTAAAGACCTTGTGTATCAGTCTATGGAATACAACATCAAGAATGACCCATTCCATTGTTCTTGGAATACTATGCTGTGGACATGACTTACACACTTTGTGTTTGCAAAATATTTGGATATTAAATTTATGATCAATGAATCTGGTAAACAAATGCCAATATATCATCATAAACAGGAAGATGTCTGAAACGTTACTATAACGGACAAAATGCCAGAAACAGTTCAACAATATAATGGAGATAACATTTCATACAGAGATTTCTAAGCATATAATTACCGTGTCTATTGAAACTGCTTTAACATTAGTCCACGTGACAACGATCATCCAGCGTGCAGCAAAGTTCCTGTACTGCGATCCTAGACTAGGGTGAGTTGACACAACAGTACTGACATAATCCAACATGTGTTGATTAACATTAAAACTATACTTGTCATACACCTGCAAATAACAGTTTGTGAAAATAAATTATTACGTTATGTCAATAATTAGTTTTTCTTTACATTAAAAGTAATTACTAACATAATAATAATGATAATGATAATGATAATGATAATGATAATGATAATGATAATGATAATGATAATGATAATGATAATGATAATGATAATGATAATGATAATGATAATGATAATGATAATGATAATGATAATGATAATGATAATGATAATGATAATGATAATGATAATGATAATGATAATGATAATGATAATGAAGATTTGTTGCGCGCACATATCCACCCTGCTGGGCACTCAAGGCGCGGAAACAAAGAAAAAACATGAATACAAACAATATACAATAATAGCATAGGAGAACAAAAAAAATGTACTGAGATACATGTATCTACAATGCAATTACAAATATACATCATCTTTGAAGAATTGTGACATTTGATAAGTTTTAAGCATCGACTTAAATCTAGTTATACTATGACAAGATTTGAGTTTAGTTGGAAGATGATTCCAGTGTCTCGGAGCCGCGACAGGAAAATACCTATCACCCCAGTTCCGTTTTGAAGTTGGTTCCTTTAGGAGTGACATGTTGCTGGAGCGCAAGTTGCGTGATGGGGTGTAGACTTTAAGCAGTTCAGAAATATATATTGGAGCAAAACTATTAAAAGATTTGTGAACAATTAGCATAAGTTTAAAAACAATTCTCTGTGAAACAGGAAGCCAGTGCAGTTCTTTCAGGATTGGCGTGATATGGCATGACTTTCTGGACAAAGTTACAACACGAGCTGCTGTGTTTTGTATGTGTTGAAGACGAGATATTTGATTCTGTGGGAGACCATAAAGGAGAGCATTCCCGTTATCGAGCCGTGATGTGACAAACGCATGTATAATTTGTTCAGCAGCACTTTTATTCAAGTATTTCCTTATTCGGCTAATATTTCTGATACGGAATGATGATATACGAACAATATTGGAGATATGAGGTTTTAAAGTCATTGTCGAGTCAAATATAACACCCAAATTACGTGCTTGTGATGAGGGGGTTATCTGCGAGTCACCAATTGTAATAAATGGAAGAGAAACTTTAGATAGTTGCTGACGTGATCCAAATAGAACAAATTCTGTCTTTTCGTCATTCAATTTCAAGAAGTTTTGTCTCATCCAACTACGAATCTCTTGAATACATTTCTCCAGCGTTGTAATACACGACTCGGCAGGTTCTTGAGCAGATTTAAAAGTAATATAAAGCTGTGTGTCATCAGCGTAGACATGATAATTTAAGTTATACTTCAAAATGATATCACGAACTGGAAAGGTATAAACAGTAAACCACTGTGGGCCGAGCACGAAGCCTTGGGGTACAGAATAGTCAATAATAACAGGCTTGGAGATAACGTTATCAATACAAAAATGCTGAGGCCTATTTGAAAGGTAGGACTTACACCAATCCAGGGCTGTGTCATGTATTCCAAGATGATATTGAGGGCGAGAGAGAAGGATTTTGTGATCGACTGTGTCAAAAGCGGCGCTTAAGTCTAACAAAACTAATGCAGTGATTTTTCCATCATCCATGGCAAATAAAATGTCATTGTTGATGCGGAGTAGAGCAGTTTCCGTTCCATGAAATGGTTTATAGGCTGACTGAAATGTGTCCGACAGGTTATTAGCACGAACATGGTCAGTGATCCGTGATGAAACAACTCGCTCGATTGTTTTTCCAAGGTAATTTAAATTCGCTACCAGTCGGTAATTCTTGAAAACTTCCTTGTCCAAATTGGGTTGTTCAACCTTCTGGCTATCAGGGAAACAACCGGACGAAAGAGATCTGTTTACAATAATTGTGATATACTTAGCAAACACATCAATGTTTTGTTTTATTAGCGAAGTTGGTACTGAATCAAGTTTACATGATTTTGATGCAGGCATGAGAATGGAGTTTTGCAAAAAAGAAGGAAAAAATAATCCAGGCTTATATTAGATTTTGGTATATGGAAACCTTATAGGATGGCTATTTTGAATATTTTTATCATTGAAATCTCTTGTAAGTTGGATTTAAAAAACAAAAATTAAAAAATAATAATCCCGGGAAATTTTTGGATATTGGTAAATGAAATCCTTAAAGGATAGCTATTTTAGGTATTAACTTCATTGGTTCGCCTCTCTTAACAGTTTCTTGTGCTCTTTCTTGCTTGCGTGTTTCTGCAAGGCAATCCAGCCCAGCCAGAGCTTCCATATCTGATGGTGACACGACAACATTCACAAAATGCATCGCCAGCTTGGTGAAGTTTACGAAAACAATCGCCGATTAGATGCTGGTCTGGAGAACCAGCAAACAGAACTTTATCACACCAATTCCATTTCCATTTATTTTTGATAGTTTTGTCGATTTAATTAACATCCACGGCGGAACCACGCTGGACGTAAGTAAGTTTGAGCGCCATTTCTATCGTGTGCAAACTCGATCGCATAGAAAGTTCCTGCTCTCGCGCGCGAAGACTGTGTGCAGATAGACTTGACAATAAGTCGGTTCTACGTCCAGCGCTAGCACTATGGTGCATACATCACGCGCACCACACACACAAAAATACATGTAGGACTGTTAATCACAGTCTACGGAACGTAGAGAGAATTTGGTTGTGATCAATACTCTTTTGCGCAGTGCCCCGCGTTGTGTGTAAAGCGAATCGTTGTATAATGTACTTCTTTGTTAAAACAAATTCTCCGTACATGCGTATTCCGGTGACGTCAACATTCAGAGAGGGGAAAAACACGGACACATACGTACACATAATACAGTGAGTAGTCAGACACTCTTCCTTTTTTATCCGGCTGCGGCATCAATCAAATAGGTCGCTACATTAAACAACACTTTTCCTGGATACAATTGTCTGCTGTAAATACTAAGTTTATCGGGTGACAAAGTTAAATTTTCACTTACTTTTTTCACATGTTTTCTGAGCTTACCCCTATACAACCTACCCCCCAAATTTTATATCAAATTCACACTGAACTCGGAGACCACATATTTTGAGGTGAAAAATCCGGAGGTCCGGAAGATTCTCATGCCTGTTTGATGGCGCTTTCATGATGAGTTTCTTGATCTCCGTAACATTAGTAGGCTCAAACATAGACAGTCTACAATGTGGATCCTTGCGTGGCGGTGTTTGTGATAGAAGGCTCTTAAAACTCACTTGTTTCCTCATTAATTTTGCATCAATTTATGTCTTATTCTATCCTGATTTGTATTTATTATGTCATATTAACTTTTGTAAGCGCCATGAGACTCTCGGGAATGGCGCATGATAAAAACTTGTAATTTAATGTAATGTAATGTACTGCGGGAAAAGAACGACGGATATTCTCAATTTTTGTGACAAAAAAGTTTGAAAATGCATTTGCGAGGTCCTGATCGGAGTGTGCAGATGGAAGCACTAGAGTTTTGGGTTTATGAAGCAGCTTTTCAACAATGTTAAAGAGTTTTTTTTCTGATCGCCAGAGCTCTCTTCCACAAGAGATGAGTAGTGAGCTATTTTTGCCTGGTTAATCATGTTCTTCACAATATCACGTTGGTTACAGTATTCTTGCCGATGTATTCCAAGTTTCCCATTGTCACGCCATTTTCAAGTTGACGGCGGATTTTCCTTGCAGCACGAATATCATCATTGAACCAGGGGATTCAGATTGTAGTTTAACAGTTCGAGTTTTTTGGGGAGCATGATCGTCGAAGATGTTACTGACAGTAGATTCAAATAGATTGACACAAGAATCCAGCTCACCATCTTCAAGGTTTACATTTTCCAGTTGAGATTCAATATCATAACATAAATCTTGGATATTTACATTTTTCCAGTGGCGAGTAGTTACAGAAATGGTAGGTATGGGAGGTTTTTTAAGGTTCATATCTGCCATGATTGCATAATGATCAGATAAGCCGGGATGGATAGTTATATTTGAGATGAGAGGTGAAGTATTTTCACGCGTTATCATGAGGTCAAGACAGTGACCATATCGATGAGTGGGTGATGTGATGTGCTGAATAAGTCCGTGAGCAGAGAGCAGATCTTTGAACTGATTTGCATAATTGTTTGAAGTGATGTCCATATGAATGTTAAAATCACGAGTTAAAATAATGTCAGATGGGTGCAAGAGATAATCCACAATTAATTTATCAAATTCCTGGAGAAAACTGGATAAATATCACTTTCTGGTCGATATATATTAACAAGGCGAACATATCTAGAGTTGCATGTTACCTCAGCATGCAGAGATTCAAATGTTAGGTAGTCAGTGTTAACATTTTTCATACTGACCGATAAACTGGACCTAAAGACAAGTGCAACCCCTCCACCGGTCTTTTTTGGTCTGGGGATATGATGGAGAGAGTAGCCAGCAGGAGTGCACTCGCAATTCATCATCAGGTTTAAACCATGTCTCGGATATGATATTTATGTAATACTTGCACTTCTACTTACCTGGTAAAAAACGTTACTTGATCCAGAAAAACGGAAGCTTGCAACATCAGACCAGAAGGGAGCAATGATTTTCTCATTTCCAGTGAATCTGTTTCTATGAGCACTGGGAAATGGCCGTTTGTATAGACTTTGCTCATTAGATAGAACAATCACACCGTTGTCAGTGAACTATAAAAATGACATGATTTAAACAAGTTAAACTAAGCAGTCCTTGAAAAATATATTTTTTAATATTAAAATTATGTCCACAAGTTCCAACAGGATATTCTATATACAAATCTAAATACAGTCTCCTGAGGATGATTAGAGGATACTAATCAAAATGTAGAGAAGATACCGAGAAGGGGGCCTTATGTGATGACTGTACATTTTCTGAATCGATCAAAACAGTCATTGACGGAAAAAAAATTCTAGAAGTTGTCAATTACCCTATTTAGTTATGCTATACTCGTAGATATATTTAAAAAAAAGTAATAATAAATAAATAAAAACAAGTTGGAACAAATACACGGTGTTCGTGTGAACTTCCAGTTCAATCAAAGTATCATTGATGATGTCAATATCATATTTTTGCAAAGGTATATAATATTTTATAATAACAATATCAATTTCATTTTCAAAATACATCAATTTTGCATTAGAATGTGTTGAATTTGAACTTCCTGTTTGGACCGGAAGTAAAGGTCAGATCAGGTGATTTAAAGGTCTTACATATGACCTCATAATCATGAACAAAATAACGTTAGTACCTGCTTTGGTTCAATTTCTGAGATTGGAAAATAATCCTTGTTAAAACTGCCTCTAGAGGGTGCTCTGAACTTTGATGACAACATCAAACATTTAAAAAAAAAAAAGATGTCACTAGTCACTTTATTCACAGAAGTCATATTCAACTTTCCTATGATTTTACAGATAGAAAATTATAATTTTTCTAAATCTGTCGCCAGAGGGCACTGTTGTAGGTAATGATGTCATCAGTCACATTTTTTAAAAGGTCACATGTCAATAGTAATTTTGTCCACTGATTAAATACCATATCATGGACCATTTAAAAGTGCTTCAGAATATTTGTTCACTTAAACTTCCGGTTTCGACCGAAAGGAGAGGTCAGATTGGTGTCATGTCTGTGTACGAAATGTTGCACAATTCAAGATATGTAAGATAATGCAAAGATTGTGTAAATATATTTTGTGGTTCACGAGATGATTTTTTGAAATATAACAATTTGATTTAGTGTAATTTGATATCTGATGACGTCACCATGGGACGTCGCAATTTTACCTGAATCTACATGTCACAAGTTTGAAGGATCTGTGAACTTTGCAACTATGTTTTTCTGTTCAATAAAGTTTTGCGAGGAAGAAGAAGAAGCAAACAAAATAAATTAAACGTGGTGTTCGTGCGACAGCGCGAACACCTACAAAAAAAATCTCCAGGATTCGAAACGGGGTCTCGGATGCGACAGTCGTACATCTAACCTGCTGTGCCACCAACGATTTTTGAAACTTGACGAAAACATTATGTCGTAAGTAAAGGTCATCAGTGCACCCCTATCAGTTGTACTTAACTCACTGACCCTGAAATCGAATCTTCATCAAAATCTAATCGATTGGTCTGTGTAGCAAACTTGACATATTCAGATATTGAGATACCTTGTACAGAAGCACACACAGACACACAGAAGTGAATGCATTACATGCACCTCCACCAGACTTATGTCGGCGGAGGTAATAAAGGTTTGCCAAATAATCCTAATAATGATAGCAATAATAAACTGAGTGAGACAACAAACATCATGGAGCATTTAATAATAAAAACAACAATATACTTACATACAACTTTTCATAGAGATCATTGCAGTAGGGAAAGAAGTCAGGCGGATAAAATGTTGGTGATATGTAATCATAGAAAGATGCCTAGAAATCAAGAAAAATAATCAGAGCTTTCAACAGGGCATGGAATCATTGTCCTAGTTAAAGATGAACACAGTGACTGTAAATTACCGGCTTATTTATGCATCAGCAATGGTAATGACCTTATCATATGGGATATTAGTCACAGAGTTAATCTAAAATTAGCGCTCCGATTCTATGGCATGTTGATCGTGAAGATATTCCCCTTCAATTTGTAATACTTGACTTTGATGGAATATTTATGGAATATTGAATTTTATGAAATAAATAGAGCAGATTAGCTCCACCAGAGAATAAAAAATGATTTAAAAATTTGTAACATTTAAAGTAATTAATATGAAATTATCAATAACAATGCATCAATTTAATTAACTATTAGAATTAAACAAAGCAATCATTAATACAAACGTTTTCTGCAAATGATCTTGAATTTTGGTTTAAAACTCCTAAGTTACATGAATGGAGTGTCGTGGCCGAGCGGTCTAGCTTACCGGACTCAAGTTCTGGTGTTAGCAGCAGAATGTGGGTTCGAATCCCGGCCGTGACACTTGTGTCCTTGAGCAAGACACTTAACTATAATTGCTTCTCTCCACCCAGGGGTTAAATGGGTACCTGAGAGGGCAGAGTTGGTTGATTAGCCCTATATGCGCTGTAATGGCAGCAATTGAGCTGTATACTCCCCAGGGAGCTGAGATGGTTTCAGGAATGATTTATGAGCCTTATGAGCCTTATGAGCAGGGGTAATGATATAATGCGCCTTGAGCACCACTTAGTTGGTGGATACGTGAGCTATATAAGTCCACACACACACACACACACACACACATTATACCCCTATACCAGATAGCAATGCATGATCACACATAATAAGAACATACAATAATGCACTGATAGATTAGTTTAAAATACCCTATAGCAATGGAATCATCAGTACTTCTGAAACTGTTAACTTGGTGGATTCTTTAGTAACATTATCATTTATATTAATTGCATAGATTAATAATATTTAAATTGTGTAATAGGTTATGTACAATAAAGCCAAATGAATGTAAATCAAACAATAAAGGCAGAACGTTACATTATATGAACCGACATGAGATAATACTCCTTTCTTGGAATTTATAGACACTGTTTACATTTCCTCAAAACTTATAACTGTAAAACAATACCAGTACCTGATGGTATGTGTATGACAGCAGTCGATCTCCAGCTGAAACACCATGTGGAATGAAGCTGATCACTGTTATAAGAGAAGCAAGAATATCAACTTGAAATCATTGTATATATTGTAACATTAGCCTTGATGCTATGTGCATTTTGAGCATAGTGTTTACGTGCGCCATACCAACACATACACTGTGACATCAGGCATACTATGAAAGCCATAACCTGTTCCATTTTGCCATCTTGGCAGCGGTGGTGTCCCACAAACCTGTGTCTAAATGCATATAGTACATGCGGGTACTGGTTACAGTGCCTATTGTCCATTGTCCAATTGTCGGAACGTTCTAATTAGGTGTAATCGAATCCTGTCATAGAAACGTTCTGATTGGGTGTACCCGAGTCCTGTCATAGAAACGTTCTGATTGGGTAACTCGATCTGTATACCATGGTTTATTGTCAACTGTACACAAATATTACACATGAAACAGGCCGATATTACAATATAAAAATTTAAATAAGGTAAACTATTCATTGAAATTACTTTATTCACATTTTGTTCTTTGAGTGTTTTGATGATGTGCAAGGCAGCGTGACAGCGTATCCACACGGAATCTACAACAATTAGTGATTACGGTGCTTCAAAGCTTCCTTGGGCTTCTTCCCAAAAACAAATGCTGATTTGCTTGGGCAAATTTAATGTATCCACTCTGTGAACATTGTGGCCTCTAGTGGTGAAATAACATCCAGTGTCTTGATGATAGCCAATCTGACATCAAGTGATCATTGTGTGCATTACCCAGTGTCTTGTCTTGATAGCCCATCTGACATCAAGTGATCATTGTGTGCATCACCCAGTGTCTTGTCTTGATAGCCCATGTGACATCAAGTGATCACTGTGTGCATCACCCAGTGTCTTGTCTTGATAGCCCATCTGACATCAAGTGATCACTGTGTGCATCACCCAGTGTCTTGTCTTGATAGCCCATCTGACATCAAGTGATCACTGTGTGCATCACCCAGTGTCTTGTCTTGATAGCCCATCTGACATCAAGTGATCACTGTGTGTATCACCCAGTGTCTTGTCTTGATAGCCCATCTGACATCAAGTGATCACTGTGTGCATCACCCAGTGTCTTGTCTTGATAGCCCATCTGACATCAAGTGATCACTGTGTGCATCACCCAGTGTCTTGATGATAGCCCATCTGACATCAAGTGATCACTGTGTGCATCACCCAGTGTCTTGTCTTGATAGCCAATCTGATATCGAGTGATCATTGTGTGCATCACCCAATCTAACATCAAGTGATCACTGTGCCATGTTGCTGACGGTCAGAATGTTCACGTAAAGAAGAGACGGCCAAGGTCACAAAGACGGTAGGCCTATAACAAACAATGCCGACTAGTCGCTCTAGAACTCCGTGTATGTAGCCGTGTTGCTGACGGTCAGATGTTCACGTCAAAGACGGTGCTATATCCAACAGAAAATTGTGATCTAACGTTAAATTAACTCCAACCTGTCCAAGAATCTAACGAAGCGAACTTAATCTCTTTAGTAAGAAACCATGCGATCTCAGTTCAATGTGAACTCCGTGGTGTTCCACCGCTTGAAAAATAAACCTCCGACTGAAAATAATTGCGTAAAGACCAGCAAATAAGGGAGAACAATAATTGAATGGTCTGGTTCAAAGAAAAGCTGTAACAAAAGTGAGCCACATTTAATAATGACGCCCGCTCCCAAAGTTCCTATTGGCAAGAGCGGTCCTGATTGGTCCAAACTGGCAACCCCCGAAAACCAAACAAAAAATTGGCCAACCAGAAAAAGGCCCGCGAACAAAAATTGCCGCCCACCAATGAACCCGGGAAACTCTTGCACAGAGAATTACCTGGGGAAAACGCCCCTGGGAAAAACAAGCCCACGGCAAACAATGCAAATTAGACAAAGAGGGCGCCATCCAGGATGTGTATTGCAGTGTATAAAGCATTTTATCATGAAGATGATAAAATGAAATATGATACATGTAGATGCTCATCACTGGACAACACTGTTTACCTGATGATTGCCAATGCTGATTGTCACTGCAGTGTTCATTTACATCACATTATGGGTGTTTATATACTGAGGTGCAATTTTTGTTTTCCTTTTCAGATGACAATCCATGTATGACAGATAACACTCTGTGCTCACAGACAGGACACAGTGATCACTGACATCGAGTGAGCATTATGCGTAAACACTTTATATGCATGTATGTTATGGTACTGTACATCTACATGAGTGTGTACTTCTGCCAACCAATGATCGATATTCCACGTATACAGCACATCATCTGCAAAATACATCAATTGCACCATGCTATCGATGCCCTATCGATCAACAGTGATCTTACAACATGTGACCTCAACAGCTAATGCACGGTGAAAACCAGTAAATAACCATTCCAAATTTCTTCTGTATACATACATGAATTCAAAATATAACATTTTGATTCCCGACTACATTACTATAGCTACATGTATACACTGATAGAGCTCACTTCTACATGGAATCATGCATACATGTATAGTGAACTTGTGAGCATATATATTCAAACTTAAGTTGTTATAAAGTAAAATAGTCTAATGCAGACATAGTGTACCTTGCACAGTGACAGTAAATGTACACATCCCTTGGTTTGAAGCTGCATCATATACTGTACATGTGACTCTTGTATCACCTACTGGAAACTGGCTACCCGACGTCACTTCATTGTTGGTGTTATCCACACAAGTAATGTCCGTGATTTGACCATCAACATTGTCATTAGCAAATGGTGTTTGTGGCCACTCAACTTCAACACTATTAGATTCTGTGCATGCATCAATATCTGGTGGACACTGGACTTGTGGAGGTATTAAGTCTACATCAAGTCAAAAAGATCAGAAATAAATCATCCTTGATTTGTTGTTATCTTTACACAATGTAATGATTTTATTTGGATGTATATTTAGCAGTTTGGAATATTCCTAATGCCAAAGCTGCATTCTAATATTTGGCTAATGACGAGTATACAATTGATCAGAACCTTTGGTCTTTCATTTTTGAATGAGTGGAAGTACCCTATAGAAAAAAATTATGGACCCCCCTTACAAAATGGGAATGTATATAAATAATTAAAGATACAAATTTATGCAAAACATTAAATAGAAAGAAACTAATCCAAATGCAATAAACTTGTAAGGAAAGAAAAACAAATACAAAATATAAAAATAAATAAAAATTAATAATTACAGCAAACCTGATTTGGTTGGATATTAGTTCTTGGTTCGGTCAACGATTCAAAGAATCTGTTGTTACATGCAAATCAGGTGTTAATTCTGTTAAACCTAAGTTAAACCTAAAGTTTGCGATGTTTATAGCGTCGATCATGGGAAAGATTCCGTTCACATAAATTTACCACATGTTTTTTTAATTTGCCCCATTTTTTCATGTGTCCTGGGAATCAACAATGTTTGGACATGACGGTGGGAGCTTCAAAATATTTTCCCAAGATAAAAATTATAATATTACAAGAACATTTTGTCAAAAGCATTGAATATTAGCAAAAAAAGATTCAAATCCTTTTTATTGGCAGTTTTTATGATATTTAGAACAATATTGAATTAATTCAGTATTTTCTTTGTGTACTGTACTCAATATAAATATCTGTAGGGTTAGGGTTAGGATTGGGGTATAAAAAATTCATGTCATATCACCCCCACCCTGAAAGATCTGCATTGGCTGCCAATATCATATCATATTATTTATAAAATATTACTTATCATTTTCAAATCTTTGAATGATTGTGCACCATTATATATATCTGACTTGTTGCCCTATCTCGCAAGTTACGTTCCAGTGCAAATGTTTTGCTGGCTGAACAAAAGTCAAAACGTTCATGGGGTGCCATATCTTTTGAAGTTGTGACTCCACGCCTTTGGAATGATTTACCTCTGTACATTCGTGAATCTCAATCTGTTGACTACTTCAAGAACAACTCATCTTATGTGTATTGACTATAAGACTTACCAACATTCATTTATGCCTTGTTTTTCTTTTTTTTAGTATTATATTGCATTTGCTATTGTATTGGTATGCTATTGTATTGTAATGCTATTGTATGATTTCTTGTTTATTGCTCGGAGCAATAAACAGTGGCCACTGACCCAAGCACTGACCTTGCAATCACTTGCAACAAACCTTGCAATAAACATGGATGTACATGTACCATGGAAAGGAAAGTATGCCTAATAACCTCAATCTTTCAAAATCCTTCACTTTAGCAAAGAAGATTTTGGAGGATTATGGAGGGTCAGGGTTAAACAACTTTGAACATGCTTCAGCAATATCCAGCTGACATACAAACACTGTAGCAAATTGATTCACATCCTATCTACCAACCGAGTTTACACCCCCCACTATCTACAGTGGTCAAGTGTTCAAATGAGAGAACACCTTTTGATGAAGTTTGGTAATAATTTACTTGAGTCCACTAAATTTAGGAACATGGTCCCTCCTGAAAAAGTAATTAATCTTAGTCTTAGTACATGTAGGTAACTTAGAGCTAGTACCTTATAATTTCACAGGGAATCCAATCCAAGTGGTTAAAATTCGAAAAACCTGTGTTTTCTGGGAGAAATATGGATTTTTGGGTATTAAGTCTGAAAATGTGTAATTTTCGATAAAAATTCAAATTTAAGTCTCTTGGACATTGTGATTAGTGGAGGCCTTGTGAGAAAATAATTGTTTGTGTGTCTAGATAGCCATTGTACCAAATATTACATTTGTATGTAAACAAATTTAAATTATTTTTTGTGTTCTCCAAAAATTTAACAATAAAACATGAGAAAATCACACGTAATTCCGTTACCAAAATAATGCACAAAAGTAATTTTTTACTTATATTCAAGTTTTTATTAGTGTTACAATGACTTTGACTGTGACTTTTGACATCTTCTGTGACAAACTTTTATTTAATGTTAATTAATAAATAGTTTTCAATAAAAACACTTAAAAAAAACACTGTTTCCTAAAAAATGTGATACAATGCTTAGTTTGAATGCAAAAGTATGCTATTGTACATATATTTGTACAGTGTTTATGGGCAGTACTTGTAGTAAATGCTCATTAATTTGGTTGGAAATTGTTAAGTTGGCATGATTTAATTGGATTATGTATGTTCAGGATATGTACTTGTGAGAACATTATTGCATATCATAAAAAAACACAAAATGGATATGCCTAAATGTAGAAATTCAAGTAAAATACTGTTTTTTAATACTGTTTTTGCCTTGCATTTAGCGCTATTTTTTAGACCTGTACAAATACAATACGTAACCGTCCTGACGTAATTCCGTTACCATGATTGAAGGTAATTTGTTCCAATAAAGGAATAATATTTCAAATGTTATTTTGCATTGTAGTTATTAACCCTACTAAAGTCTATATACTACAAATAACACCCCTTTTGGAAATTACTAAACTTCACAGAGATTTATTAATTTATGCAAGACCTGAAAACTGCTTGTCCTTTCGCCGTAATTCCGTTACCGAAATTATTACCTCCCTAAGTGACCCATGAATCTGTTGGATCTTGGCTCCCATTTCATACACAGATTAGTTGTCTAGTCTAAAACATATTTTCTAGGTGATGAGCAAATGTTGGCTGGGTCATGAATGGGCGTCATTCCGTTACCGGAGAATTGCCCAAAGGTGTACAATGGACCTGTGTGCATGTATCTACAATGCAAGCATAAAATGGAATATAAACAGTGAGCATGCTGGTATCACCGATAGGCAATCTGTGGTACGGTTATAAACATAACGGTTTATAATTTGTCTTTAACAATTTTGCTGATAATTTAGAGAAACTGGTGTTTATTAAGGCCATTTATTGTTATTAATGTTGGCAAAACCAACCTGTGAAAGTTAAACTCATGTTTGTTATGTTGTTAATGAGAACAAATGTGAATATGTATTCAGATAATTGTTCGTTTTAGCATATTTATAGGACCATGTTGAAGGGTCCTCTTTTTGATAAATTTATTGGCAGTAATTTCCTTTATTGTACTGATGTGAGGGTGCCTAGTTCATGCAGATGTTTCTATAATAAATGTTGATCAAATTGATTCAGTTACGTAACTGGTTCATTTCTGTGGTGTGAACTTGGGGTACAAGAAGTTTCAGTGTGCACTTGAAAACATTTGTGGCAAACATTTGTGTTTATACATAAAGTTTACTGTATAATTAAGACATTATTTTTAAATCATTCTGCTTTTTGTAGAGTTCTCTCGCAAGGACGAATGTAATTGGCAGGATGAACATCAGAACATCTTCAGACTTCTTGCAAGGAATATTTTTTTTACCCAAAAAATATTCAAAGAGATTATTTTTCATGTTGTGGCGTACATGCTATATAATCTGTAGAATAATTTATCAGCTTTTGGCAATTTAATGTTTTATTTTGAGGAAATCTTTGAGAAAGACCATGTACAGCATGCACAAACCGGACCATGACATTAATGCAACTGTACTATTATTTATCTTTGTCTATAAATATTTTTGGAGTGGTAAATCATCATGTATATGGATCGTGTTTAAAGATGGTGCATGCCACTGATTATAACCAAATACGTGGACCTGAGATAATTATTTAAACATTTACGAACAAGTTATTCCGTCAAACATTTTTGGAGAAAATGAAATGGATCCCCAACTGGTGATACATTTCCACATTAGAATGAATATAAATAGTAAAATAAATTATATAAATTAAAGGGTCAGTACTGTCACAAATCACGGCAGACTTTCAACAGGGCATGGAATCGGTGACCTAGTTTAAGATGAACATGATGACTAGAACTGGCTCGTTGCAGCAACGCTAATATGACCTTGTGGGTATTATTTTTAGTCACTGAATTAATCTAACAGGTTGATATAGTATATAGGTTGATAGAATTTTCATAATACCTACCTGTCTCACACAGGTTTCCAGTATAGCCAGCAACACATGTACAGCTAAAGCTATTCACAGCATCTACACAAGTTGCTCCGTTTGAACATGGAGCAGAAGTACATTCATCGATATCTGAGCAATAAAAATGTACATTTTATATCAATTAGCCAAATATCAATTAAGCCAACAATAATTTAAAATACTAGTTCATATAATGTATATAATGCCTACCTAGACACGGGTTTCCAGTATAGCCAGCAGCACATATACAGTTAAAGCTATTCACGGCATCTACACAAGTTGCTCCGTTTGAACATGGAGCAGAAGTACATTCATCGATATCTGAGCAACAGAAATGTACATTTTATATCAATTAGCCTATTATCAATTAAGACAACAATTATTTTCAGTACAGGTTGATAGAATGTTCATTTTCCCTACCTGTCTCACACAGGTTTCCAGTATAGCCAGCAACACATGTACAGCTAAAGCTATTCACGGCATCTACACAAGTTGCTCCGTTTGAACATGGAGCAGAAGTACATTCATCGATATCTGAGCAACAGAAATGTACATTTTATATCAATTAGCCTATTATCAATTAAGACAACAATTATTTTCAGTACAGGTTGATAGAATGTTCATTTTCCCTACCTGTCTCACACAGGTTTCCAGTATAGCCAGCAACACATGTACAGCTAAAGCTATTCACGGCATCTACACAAGTTCCTCCGTTTGAACATGGAGCAGAAGTACATTCATCGATATCTGAGCAATAGAAATGTACATTTTATATCAATTAGCCAATTATCAATTAAGCCAACTAATTTTTTCAGTACAGGTTGATAGAATGTTCATATTGCCTACCTGTCTCACACAGGTTTCCAGTATAGCCAGCAACACATGTACAGCTAAAGCTATTCACGGCATCTACACAAGTTGCTCCGTTTGAACATGGAGCAGAAGTACATTCATCGATATCTGAGCAATAAAAATGTACATTTTATATCAATTAGCCAAATATCAATTAAGCCAACAATAATTTAAAATACTAGTTCATATAATGTATATAATGCCTACCTAGACACGGGTTTCCAGTATAGCCAGCAGCACATATACAGTTAAAGCTATTCACGGCATCTACACAAGTTGCTCCGTTTGAACATGGAGCAGAAGTACATTCATCGATATCTGAGCAACAGAAATGTACATTTTATATCAATTAGCCTATTATCAATTAAGACAACAATTATTTTCAGTACAGGTTGATAGAATGTTCATTTTCCCTACCTGTCTCACACAGGTTTCCAGTATAGCCAGCAACACATGTACAGCTAAAGCTATTCACGGCATCTACACAAGTTGCTCCGTTTGAACATGGAGCAGAAGTACATTCATCGATATCTGAGCAACAGAAATGTACATTTTATATCAATTAGCCTATTATCAATTAAGACAACAATTATTTTCAGTACAGGTTGATAGAATGTTCATTTTACCTCCCTGTCTCACACAGGTTTCCAGTATAGCCAGCAACACATGTACAGCTAAAGCTATTCACGGCATCTACACAAGTTCCTCCGTTTGAACATGGAGCAGAAGTACATTCATCGATATCTGAGCAATAGAAATGTACATTTTATATCAATTAGCCAATTATCAATTAAGCCAACTAATTTTTTCAGTACAGGTTGATAGAATGTTCATATTGCCTACCTGTCTCACACAGGTTTCCAGTATAGCCAGCAACACATGTACAGCTAAAGCTATTCACAGGCATCTACACAAGTTGCTCCGTTTGAACATGGAGCAGAAGTACATTCATCGATATCTGAGCAATAAAAATGTACATTTTATATCAATTAGCCAAATATCAATTAAGCCAACAATAATTTAAAATACTAGTTCATATAATGTATATAATGCCTACCTAGACACGGGTTTCCAGTATAGCCAGCAGCACATATACAGTTAAAGCTATTCACGGCATCTACACAAGTTGCTCCGTTTGAACATGGAGCAGAAGTACATTCATCGATATCTGAGCAACAGAAATGTACATTTTATATCAATTAGCCTATTATCAATTAAGACAACAATTATTTTCAGTACAGGTTGATAGAATGTTCATTTTCCTACCTGTCACACACAGGTTTCCAGTATAGCCAGCAACACATGTACAGCTAAAGCTATTCACGGCATCTACACAAGTTGCTCCGTTTGAACATGGAGCAGAAGTACATTCATCGATATCTGAGCAACAGAAATGTACATTTTATATCAATTAGCCTATTATCAATTAAGACAACAATTATTTTCAGTACAGGTTGATAGAATGTTCATTTTCCCTACCTGTCTCACACAGGTTTCCAGTATAGCCAGCAACACATGTACAGCTAAAGCTATTCACGGCATCTACACAAGTTCCTCCGTTTGAACATGGAGCAGAAGTACATTCATCGATATCTGAGCAATAGAAATGTACATTTTATATCAATTAGCCAATTATCAATTAAGCCAACTAATTTTTTCAGTACAGGTTGATAGAATGTTCATATTGCCTACCTGTCTCACACAGGTTTCCAGTATAGCCAGCAACACATGTACAGCTAAAGCTATTCACGGCATCTACACAAGTTGCTCCGTTTGAACATGGAGCAGAAGTACATTCATCGATATCTGAGCAATAGAAATGTACATTTTATATCAATTAGCCAAATATCAATTAAGCCAACAATAATTTAAAATACTAGTTCATATAATGTATATAATGCCTACCTAGACACGGGTTTCCAGTATAGCCAGCAGCACATATACAGTTAAAGCTATTCACGGCATCTACAAGTTGCTCCGTTTGAACATGGAGCAGAAGTACATTCATCGATATCTGAGCAACAGAAATGTACATTTTATATCAATTAGCCTATTATCAATTAAGACAACAATTATTTTCAGTACAGGTTGATAGAATGTTCATTTTCCCTACCTGTCTCACACAGGTTTCCAGTATAGCCAGCAACACATGTACAGCTAAAGCTATTCACGGCATCTACACAAGTTGCTCCGTTTGAACATGGAGCAGAAGTACATTCATCGATATCTGAGCAACAGAAATGTACATTTTATATCAATTAGCCTATTATCAATTAAGACAACAATTATTTTCAGTACAGGTTGATAGAATGTTCATTTTCCCTACCTGTCTCACACAGGTTTCCAGTATAGCCAGCAACACATACATACATACATACATGAAGAAGAAGAAGAAGAAGAAGAAGAAGAAGAAGAAGAAGAAGAAGAAGAAGAAGAAGAAGAAGAAGAAGAAGAAGAAGAAGAAGAAGAAGAAGAAGAAGAAGAAGAAGAAGAAGAAGAAGAAGAAGAAGAAGAAGAAGAAGAAGAAGAAGAAGAAGAAGAAGAAGAAGAAGAAGAAGAAGAAGAAGAAGAAGAAACATTTAGCCAAAAAACAAACGATGATTCATATTTTATTTACAATAAAAGGATTCCCTGCATGGTCACAATCAAAATGTATCCCTCATGATTAGCCTACATGATAAATTTACAAGCTAAATTATTATCCACCAAAGATGTCGGATATATAGCTACTGTAGTTTTATTTTACTAACCTACAAGTTAGCCTATGCAAAGCTGATGTTTTTATCAGAAAGCTTGTAGATCGACATACATGTATGTCAGCAAATTACAGCACAAAATTAATGTATTTGCGCTTTTGCAAGCTTGCATATTATGTGCAAGCTTAATATTTAGATCTTGGCAAATAGAAATGTCTGCAAGCTCCATTAAGCTTCAAGGTGGTCTGTAAGTTTAGTTTGCATATTCATGCAAGCTTGCAATCTTGTCTGAAGCAAGCTTGCCCTGCAAGGTTGCAGGCTTGCTGCAATGTTGTCTGCAAATTCAGATGGGGAAGATCACAATTAAATTACTTTTCACGTTAACACTTTTTGAGGGGGGTTGAGGTTTTTGATTCATGTTTACTCTAAAACATTGGTCTGCAATATACACATGTAACACTGTCACTTAAATGTAAATGTTGAGACTTTCTGGTCATTGTTTTTAAACTGAGTTTTGTGGTTAACAATCTATCATGAAATCAATTTCTACAATAACACTACATGGTACAAACGAACCTAAAAAAATACGGAAACTGGACCTAAATTTTAGCTTCATGTTTCAAAACACAGATCCAACCTAAATATTTTCTCTGACATTTTCTCATCATGTGAAACTTTGCAGTCCCAACAGGTGGATTTTCTAGAGGGAAAATGGAAGTCTTAGACGATGACTTCATTGATGTTTTGTACAATGATAGTATTATGTTTAGCTTTAATTAATGTATACTATGTGTAATAACATGGGATCTTTTGAGCCTACATCTGACAGCAATCATCAAACAGTCATAACAGTATTTTATTGAAAAGACTTAGCATTTCTTATTTGTACAGCAAAAATCGCTTAGAAACGAATACTAAGCTACCGTTTCAGAAAGTCTGTCAGATTTTGGGGGGAATGTTCATATTTTTTCGAACAAGAAAACATATGAATGAATAAGTCCCTCCAGGTGGTTACTTTTAGCATACGGAAAGTTCCATAGAGAGCTATACAGACTGGAAAACAAATGGTACTGAAGGAACGGGCATCCAACTATTAAGTCTGAAACTATCTGGTACTGTATTGTATTTGGCAATATTTACTCTGAAAGTTACAGCAAAATTATAACTTCTGGAAAGTTTACTGTGAAACAGATTGAAATTCATCAATATTGTTTCTTGATTTTATATCAGAAATTCCAACACAGTGATTAAATTATGATATACAGAATACTTCTATTGTTGCATGTCAGTTTATATTCTGGAAAATATATATAGGTTTCACAAGTGATAATAATGCTCACAGGGTTGATGTTAACTATACTATCCTAATTGCGAGATACTTTTACACTGATTGTAAACCTATTCTTTCATAGAGGATACAATATGGGCACCAATTGGGAAACGCTTTGGTGACAACCACACCTGCTTCAATAATAAATGATGTCAAAGTTGGCAAGTCAGACTTTGAGAAAAGCATATTATCTTCCTAGTCCTTTAAGCAAGTACTTATAATGCTTAAGATAATATTCGCCATTTCAAGGCAATTATGAATACACTCACAGCACAAAGTCATTTAACTTAGATGATTTTAAGGGGAGACATTATATTTTTGAGTTGTTTGCAAGATTATTAGACAAGATTACCTTGAGTTGTGGTGCTTGATATGTCCGTTGTTACTGATATAACTCTATCACAGAGCTCACCAGTGTATGATGTCTGACATCTAACAAGAAAAAACAAACACAAGTCAAGAAAGTGAAAGCAATCCAACATTTATAACTGTATACTCTGATATGTGTACATATTTATGTAGATGATGCCAATTTAATGTGCACAAACTGACAACCATTTGTGTGATCATCTGCCACAATTCCTTTGCT
Source organism: Zoroaster sp. YZ-2022 (assembly GCA_029582265.1). NCBI lineage: Eukaryota > Metazoa > Echinodermata > Asteroidea > Forcipulatida > Zoroasteridae > Zoroaster > Zoroaster sp. YZ-2022. The sequence continues at coordinate 32,134,788 of CM055823.1, forward strand.
ATGTCTAATGATTATAAATCTATTAACGTCTTAAAAGTGTAAGAGGGGTCTAATTAAGAAAGGGGAGGTATACTGCATAGGATAGAACGAGAGGAGAACAGGCCTGAGAACTAATATTCTTGAACTCTAATAATGGCTTAACTAAAACTTAATCTAGAAATGCAAAGACAATAATAAATTATATCTTATTAATGATAATCTGAAACTATGAACTATAAAATTACCTGCATGAGTAGCTAAATGGAGGGAAAGTACCAGACCTGTCACACGTTCCACCATTTTGGCAGTAGTCTGGTGCACACTCTGATGTTGATGCTGTAAAATCAACAAATCAAAGATTTTATTTATTTATTTTGTAGTCATTTATGACATATTACAGACAATTTATAATACATACAAAAAAAAATTAAAAATCATAACACCTGATACCTGATACCTGAAATTAGAAATCTTCGGATACCCAGGTACACAATTTTGTAAAAAATAACCAAAATGAACACAACTTTTCTCTTGTTTTATTAGAGCCATAATAAATATGGACTTAGTGTAATAATTTCCCACCTCTATATTAAAAACAACTCGTAGCATCCCCATTACACACACACAAATGTTAACAAAAAATCAAAGACTTTTGGGGGCCTTTGTTCAGTCAACATTTTCAAAAGTTGTTGATGGGTAATTGGAAACCCTGGAACCAGATAATAACAGATGTAGTCAGGTACCCGGCACAGCCTTAACAGTTAATAAAACAAAAATAACAATTACAAGCAGAAAAAAACAAAAAGAGACAATAGACAGACCAAAAAAATCCAGACAAACATAAACACAGGATTAAAACATTGCCTAAAAATCTTAGAGCTAGTCTAGAGGCTTTCCAACTGCAACCGTAAAATACCAAAACCATCAGGGGCATTACACATACAAGATGTGGTTTGTGAGGGAAATAACATTTTGTTATCAAATGAAAACAGATATGAATGTTTTTTTAATAATGACTTATTCTTTGAAATCATATAAACTTAGAAGATGATTTTGATTTGATTTTTAACAAGTTTTTCAATTCAATTCAATTCTGGTTTATTTAAAAACAACGCCAAACAAAAAGTCCGAGGACTAAAAATATTTGGTTTACAGTAAAAATGTACAGTACCTAAGAAGAACATCTAGAAAGGTAAATAATTTATTAAAGATATTTCCATAGGAAACATTGCAAATTAGATTAAGCATTAAAAGAACAATACAGAGTAAGGATTTACAGTACTTAAGAAAAACATCTAGAAAGGTAAGTAATTTATTAAAAACATTTCCATAGAAAACATTACAAATTAGATTGAGCATTAAAAGCACAATACAAAGTAAAACTAAAAACAAGGTTGTGATTAAAAATTACTGAGAGTTGATCAACCTAATCATGGAGGAAACAGGGGATTGTTTGTATCTTTGGGTGTGTATTTTGTGCATCGTAAGATTGTTTGAGTTTCTAAGATTATGATTACATCTAGATTGTCGATTTGGTGGTAACATGTGACGGTGTCTTTTGGAGGTGAGCAAGTTGTGGGCAAATTTAGTGACAAGCTGATTACGTCTTTCTGATAGTGACAAAAATATTAAGTGAACTAAGAAGGTCACTGTAAGGCAAGACATTTGGATAGACAATTATGCGGAGTGCTCGTTTCTGGACACGCTCTAAACTACGAACTTGAGCCAGGGTTAGTCCCGAAGACCACACAACCGCACCAAATTCAAGAATGGGTAAAATATACAGTTTATAAATTAAAATGAGATCGTTAGGTTTAACTCCATTTTTCCTCAGCCTGCTGAGGATGTAAAGTCTACATGAGCCATTGGTAATGAGTTGTTGAACTTGTTGATCCCATTTAAGGTTATTTTGAATTGATACTCCTAGAAGTTTCATGGATGAAACAATCTCAAGTTCAGCATCGCTGATTTGGAGAGACAGAGGAGGTGGCGGGTTATGAAGGAAAGAGATCTGCATGGCTTTACATTTCCCTGGGTTTGGTTTCATATCATTTAATAAACACCATTCCATAAGTGCATTGATGTGTGACTGCATACCTGATGGCTCACGTTTGGTTACAATCTCAGCCAAGCTGAGGTCATCAACATATTTCCAGCGGTTATCGAGTGTAATGGCAGCATCATTAACCATAGCTAGGAAAAGAATCGGTCCAAGTTTTGTACCTTGAGGTACACCACAAGTGAGGTTATGTGAGGATGAACTAAAACCACGATAACGAACAGTTTGAGAGCGATGTGATAAAAAACTACATACTGTTGGTAAAATAGCTCGATTAACACCAACGTGAATCACTTTTTCAATTGCAGTTGTATGGTTAATGTGATCAAAGGCTTTACTAAAATCAACTGCACATCATTTGACAGAGTTTCCCGGTTTGTCCAAACATTTGTGGATAGTATCAAGCATGTTTACAAGGTAATGGTCAATTGAACTGCCCTTCATATTACCAAATTGGTGTGGGTAAATTTTATGTCTGATATCATTCATCACCCAATCTGCCAAGAAACCTTTAAAAATCCTAGCAATCACAGATGTTATGGATATTGGGCAGAGTTGATCAAAACTATCCACATGAGTGGACTTAGGTACAGGGCAAACTGATGCATTTTTCCAGATGTTGGGAAATATTCCAGAGCTTAGACATGAGTTAAACATTTTAGTGAGAGGTTCTGCCAATTCAGAACAGAGTTACCTCGGGTGGCTTGTTTGACAACTTGAATCAATGTTTGTCGCTCGATTGGGATAGTAGAGAAGTCATTAAAATCGCACATGATGATAAAGGAGGCATTTTCATCTGCCAAGCGGATATGGTCGATTGTGTTGATGATGTGATCATGGAGTTCTTCCTTAAACTGTGACTGAGGTGGTGAACAGAGAACGCATACATAAATGTTTTTCATCAATCGGACAGTACTGGACGATTTTAAATTGACCCATAAGACCTCAAGATGCGAGGCAATGAGGTCGCTAAAAACTGTTCTTGCATTGATGTCATCGCGAACGTAAAGGGCAACACCCCCACCAATACGATCGCTTCGGTCACGGTGGAATTGGACAAAAGAGGAAAGTTGACATGCCGAAGCAGGATTCGTAGTAGAAAACTAGGTTTAGTCACTGTGATCACATGCACGTTGCTGAACTTGGATATGAGTGTGGCTTCTAAATCGTTGAACTTATTGCTCAACGATCTGGCATTAAACAGCATTACTGAGGGTAAGCATGGTTGAATATATATAGTCCTAGTATTGATTAGTACTGATCTGTCAATGCGACGAACATTTACAGTTCTGCTCCTCCGATTAGTGGATTGCATAACAGGAATTTGAGACTGCAAATGGCAATTATACTGTTCACTTACAATTCGGCGACCAGCTATTTTTCCTCTGTACTGAAGTATACCGTTGAGTTTCAGTACTTTGAGCTTATCATGGTGAAGAATAGTTGGGAGTTTACGGTAGATAAAAAGTTGATTTCGAGAGTACGTAATGCGCTCAGTTGTATGGAGATTTGATAGATTGGTGAACTCACCATTTTTATAAGGTCCAGGGTTTATGGAAATGTCCATGAATATCGTTATATCCATTGGGGGTCAAACCCGGGAATCAGTAAGCAAGTTTGTCCGCGTTTGGTCCACTTCATTACAGGAACTCTTGTGTAATGAAAGCCGGTGGGGCACAATCCTCGAGACCGTGTGTGGCTGTATGGTGTAAAAATCGGTACATGTGCATACCAAGCTTGAATTCTATGGTTGAAACTCTTGAAATTTGTGTAGCGTCCATTACAGGTGTTCTCATCATGATTAAAGGTCCTTAAAGGAACTCCGTTAAGAGAGAGGTCAAGAAACAACAGTAGTAGTCCAGTATAGACGAATGCCATGATGAACAACCCGTTGCAGCATATGAATTTTTGATTACTAAAATTACTGAATTCATGAAGACAGAAATGTCTTCAAAATTCCCAAAACACATATACAAAACTCACAGTTAACATATCATAACAAGATTTTGACTGGATGGTTGAAAAACGGAGAAAAAAATGGATTAAAATTTCCAGTCAGTCCACACAAAAAAATTAAGTATGGCAGCTACAAACAGCGCCCTCAAAGTATGGTTTATATTTTGCCTACCGAAGATACTATTGAATAAATATTACCTGTTACATTTACAGAAGTAGGATCAATAGATATAGTTGTATTGCCATCACTCAGTGTATTACTGCTTGACATAACACTCTGCAAAGTCTCTGGTGTGGGAGTTGTTTGGTTTACTGGAAATAATGATGCCATAGTTGCAATCACACTTCCCTCCTTCAAGTGTAGAACTTTCACCGTTATGACATGTGCTGTGGCTGGGTTATCCATTAGTAGAGTTTTGACCTGATAACAAAAATAATGCAGTTAATCAAAATAATGGTTATTGCTTTTACTACATTTTTTTTACTTTGGAAGGTACCAATCTAAATACAGATCTCTCATATAATCTCAAACATTTTAAATCAGCAGAGCACTAAACTGTGTTAACAAGTAGCCTTTTGTAAAAATTAGGCTTGGGCAATATCGATTTTTTTCATCCACGATATATCGTCAAACATATATCGTGATATTCAATTATATTGTGATTATTTTTTTTTATGCATGAGTGCTTTCGAGCCGATAATAACAGGGTGTACCCATCTACAAGTGTCACAATAAATTGTCAGTGCTTAGCTGAGAGACGTGAAATCGTGCCGTTCACGAGTGCACCATGGCCATTGGCAAATTCGTTTGCATAATAATTATGTGGGACTGCGTCGTGCATCCCAATCAAATTACCAGCCTGAGATCACGTGATTCTGCTTATATTTAAATATGCATGATATAATGTACTCGCACGTGGTGCGCAAGCCAGATTCACATACCACCATGGCTAGACAATAAGACATAAAAATTGTCAACACATTGTTGCATCAAATACTCAGTCCCCAATACTTAATCCATCTGAATAGATTTGTTTGAGTGGCGGTGGACTTTAAACATCGCCCTGTCAGGCGGCTCCTTTGTGATCTAACAGTCGGCTTACCACAGAAGTAGTTCAATTTTGTTTCTCACTTCCGAAAGCTGAAGTCTTCCCTAAGTTTTTTTCTGTGGAATTTCTGATCCGACTGACAATCAGGGATTTTTTTTCATCGCGATATATTTTTTTCATCGAATAAAAAATATCGCAATATTCGATATTATCGTGTCATCGCCCAAGTCTAGTGAAAATAATATCAACATTTTGTCAAATATTTGCATTTCCCAAACATAACAGTAAAGGCAAATTTGATGTAAGCCTCCTGAAGTTGCTCAAATCCCCAGGGAATCCCGCAATAATTCATTAATTGAAGAATAATTGGGTGTACATGAAGGTGGTACATGCATCAATCATCCCGAGAGATGAATTATTATCCCATAACCCACTGGATGTAAATGAAGGCGGTACGTGCATCAATCATCCCGAGAGATGAATTATTATCCCATAACCCACTGGATGTAAATGAAGGCGGTACGTGCATCAATCATCCCGAGAGATGAATTATTATCCCATAACCCACTGGATGTAAATGAAGGCGGTACGTGTATTATGTTTTCTGGGATCATTAGAGAATGGACAACTAAATGAAGAAACTTGTGAAACAAATTTCGGTTCCAAATAATTTATTTAAGGATACTAAAACTCACATTTCGAACAGTGAAACTTAAAGATGACGAAGTAACAAGGGGGCGTTGTCGACGGTTCCCTCAGACCAACTGCGCCGAGCATGGCAAAGTGGCCCGTATATAAAGGGATTATTACGTAATATACAGGTTAATCCACAAGAAGAATTAAATAGGCTCGTGAAGCTATTGGCCGAGTTCTGGAATTTACAGAATGCTTCACAACACGTGCATCAATCATCCCAAGAGATGAATTATTATCCCATAACCCACTGGGTGTAAATGAAGGCGGTACGCGCATCAATCATCCCGAGAGATTAATTATTATCCCATAACCCACTGGGTGTAAATGAAGGCGGTACGTGCATCAATCATCCTGAGAGATGAATTATCCCATAACCCACTGGGTGTAAATGAAGGCGGTACGCGCATCAATCATCCCGAGAGATGAATTATCATCCGATAACCTACTTGGTGTACAGTAAATGAAGGTAGCACACATATCAATCATTCTGAGAAATGTTTCCAACTTTTAATTTTAGAGAATGTTAGGAATTGTTATATATAACATTTTTTTCATTTCACTGTCGAGTTGTAACCTCCAGTTCTTTTCAGAACTACTCAATAGAGAATTTCACATGGTGTCACCGCAAATATTCTTACTTATCCTCTTCGCCATGCAAAGCTACAAGTTTTATCTATAGATGTTTATACTGCAGAGCATTTCACGGGTTGGTTTCTATGCAAATTACTTCAATATGTATACATGACCATCACCAAGGGTATTTTGGGGTTAAACAAGTATAATTACCAGCAATTCAAGCAACGCAGCCAATAATTTAAAAGCAGAGCTCAATAGATTTCTGTAGGCAGGAATGTAATCCAAGGTAGCAGAAAACGTAAGTTGTAATGATGACAATTCTGAAAAGCAATCAAACCATGAAAAATAAGAAATACACAAATTGAAATACATAAAAACAACAGAAGAAAAATAAGATGAGAGATGAGAGTGGTTATTAACATACATGTATACACCCTCAAACAAGATCCTCAAGCATCTGACTACTATATTATAAAAATACAATTATCACTACAATATGCAAAATATATAAAAGTGTACAAAATACAAAAGGGTCCATACGAAATCTCAAACTTAAGAACACCAAGGTACAAGTAAAATGGGGAGAGGTTACCAGCACATACACTGTATACCCTCAGCCAAGATCTTCAGCATCGCTTTGTAGCAGAACAAGTAAATTTTTAACCCTATCGAGCATGGGCTATTTTTTTGTTCTCAGACCTGGAGGGGGATCATTATTCAACAGCCGATTTTCATGAAACTTCGTAGGCATGTTCGGTTTGATGCCATCTGATGCCATCTTTGTAGCACTGCAACAAAGCACTGCAACAAAGCACTGCAACAAAGCACTGCAACAAAGCATGACATACCAGAGGTAGGGGCAGCATAGACAAAAGCCCTTTCACCATAGAACTTTATTGATGGAGCGGGTTAGTGTTGAGCTACAAAGCACTGTAACAAAGCAATGCAACTAAGCGCTGCAACGAAGCACGACAACGAAGCATAACAACGAAGCATAACAATAAAGCACTGCAACAAAGCATGACAACGAAGCACTGCAACAAAGCATGACAACGAAGCACTGCAACAAAGCATGACAACGAAGCACTGCAATGAAGCATGACAACAAAGCACGACAACTAAACATAACAATGAAGCATAACAACAAAGCACTGCAACAAAGCACTGCAACAAAGCACTGCAATAAAGCACGGCAACGAAGCACGACACCGAAGCACGACACCGAAGCACGGCAACGAAGTACGGCAATAAAGCACACCAACAAAGCACGCCAACAAAGCACGCCAACAAAGCACTGCAACGAAGCGCTGCAACGAAGCACTACAACAAAGCACGACATCGAAGCACTGCAACGAAGCACTGCAACGGAGCATGACAACGAAGCATGACAACGAAGCATGACAACGAAGCACGACAACAAAACAATATACATGTATGATGTTTTTCCTGAAATGATAACCCATACTGAAAGTGTACATTGATTAATTTGGGGAAAAGCTTAAAATCCAACTTACTTATACATGAACCATCATTGCTTTCAGAATATCCATCAAAAGCACGACATTGACACACAAAACGATCAGCATTTGTATCAGGTAAACAGTATTGTCCTGTCTGTGAGCACAGAGTGCTATCTGTCATACATGGATTGTCATCTGAAAAGGAAAACAAAAATTGCACCTCAGTATATAAACACCCATAATGTGATGTAAATGAACACTGCAGTGACAATCAGCATTGGCAATCATCAGGTAAACAGTGTTGTCCAGTGATGAGCATCTACATGTATCATATACATGTATTACCCTCATCTGAACAGACAACAGACTCATCATCATAATGTGAGCACAGAGTGCTATCTATATATACATGATTAATAATAATAATAATATAATAATAATGTTGACTTATATAGCGCACGTATCCACCAAACTGGTGCTCAAGGCGCATTATATTACCCTCATTGGAATAGACAACACACCCATCATCATAATGTGAACACCAAGTGCTATATCTATCATACATGATTACCCTTATCTGAACAGACAACACACTCATCATCATAATGTGAGCATAGAGTGCTATCTATATATAACATGATTACCCTCATTGGAACAGACAACACACCCATCATAATGTGAATACCAAGTGCTATATCTATCATACATGATTACCCTTATCTGAACAGACAACACACTCATCATTACAATATGAACACAGAGTGCCCTATCATACATGATTACCCTCATCTGAACAGACAACACACCCATCATCATAATGTGAGCACAGAGTGCTATCTATCATACATGTACATGATTAACCTCATCTGAACAGACAACATGCCCATCATCATAATGTGAGCACAGAGTGCTATCTATCATACATGATTAACCTCATCTGAACAGACAACAAACTCATCATAATAATGTGAGCACAGAGTGCTATCTATCATACATGATTAACCTCATCTGAACAGACAACAAACTCATCATAATAATGTGAGCACAGAGTGCTATCTATCATACATGATTAACCTCATCTGAACAGACAACACACTCATCATCATAATGTGAGCACAGAGTGAAATCAACAAATTTATAATGCTGCCACAAGCCAAATTATATGTACATTTTACTTGATGGATGTGGAAAAAAATCCCAACTATTTTGTCCTTCAACATTTTAGCAAAACATAATTATTTCTCATTTAATAACCTATTTTGTATTTTTCTATTTCAAAATTTGACTTTTGGAGGAGAAAAAGGATTTTGTTATTTTCCCCAATTAACCTATAGGATATCTTCGATTATTAAAAAAAAAGATCTCAGGGTGGCAATATTTAAAATGTATTTAATTTTTAATTAAGGGAGGCGGGGCGATGATCAAGATTTCCAATGCGGTGAAGGTTGTGGTACGTTCATAGTTAACATTTTGTTTAATTTGGTGGAGGCTTTGGAGACAGATTCCCATTTGGGATACAATCTGATTCTTGCTCGGGCCAGCCATGCGACATGCTTGCGCATGTGCATTGCAAAATACATACATTTGTACTGCTGGTGGTGGCAGTGAAATTTGCGTACGTGTGCTTCGTTTATATCATGAGCGTACGTCATGGGGTCGAGGGGGTTTAAGAACAACCCCATTGGAACAGACAACACACCCATCATCATAATGTGAACACAGAGTGATATCTATCATACATGATTACCCTCATTGGAACAGACAATTACACTGATGGGAGAAAACAACTGTGCATCAGGATACAACACACTCGTACTGCTTAAAATTGTATGAACAAATATTCTCTGTTATAAATATGGTTAACAAATTGCTTGGCTTAACTGAAGTGACTATCATCACAAGCAAACACTGACATATTGGGTTACGCACGATGAACCACTGATCTCTTTTATATGCCGTCAGTATAACAGAGATCAGTGCTGTAAACATATATAGGAAGGCTGAAATTGGTTGACTAATTTAAAGCTTATGCCTCCTCGAAAATCTAGTTGTTCAAAATGCAAGGGAAAGTGACAGACTCTAAGAAAATCATACTGACATATACAGGATTGTCTTTGGTATAATAATTCTTACCTGCACAAGTGGTTCCTGGATGAGTCAATGGACAAATACACTCACAATACTCTTGATCAAATGTCCCTCCATTCAAACAGCTGGTAGCAGTCAATGGACACTCTGACAAAGAAAACAACAAACAATTTAATTTCACAAACAAAACATAAAAAATTACCTTCTGACGATTTACCGTCAAAGAAGTGTTGTGGTTATTAATATTATAACAATATCAATTTCATCTTACATACCCACAAGGACAAACCGGACCCAAACAACAGAGCGGGAGTCTACCGGATCCCCTGTGAGTGCGGTAAGGTGTACATCGGGGAAACAAAACGCAACCTCCCCATCAGATTGAAGGAACACCGAGCACACGGCCGCAGAGGAGATTTCGAGAAGTCCGCCATCGTCAAGCACTCGCACATCAAGGATCACCAAATCGACTGGCAGGCAGCCCAACTCATCACACCCATCGACGCATGGCACCCCAGACGCATCAGAGAGGCCATCGAGATCGTCAAACACGACACTGTGCCACAGGACATCGGTTTCTTCATCAGCGACATTTGGCGACCTATACTACAGACTGAAGGATCTTCTATATCCAAAGTCCATAACCCACCCCAGACTGAGGGATCCCTATATCCTAAGTCAACCACCCTCCTTTCCCTGTGCTTGTTAACAACTGATTCAGTTCAGTGAGCACACACTCCTCTCCCCCAACCCCTAGGATCCTAGTCTCATAGTCTCACAGTTTCCCGCCTGCGCGCCTCAACGAACTAATCCTCCAGCATCCATTCATGGGATGATCCTCCAGCAGTCTACTTAAGCAGCAGCATTTTCCAGAGTCCGGCATTCTCCTGAGGACGATCAGAGCATACTGATCGAAACGTCGAGTTGTACCCCCAGTTCTTTTCAGAACTAATTACTACTCAATTGAGATTCCACATGGTGTCACCGCAATTAGTCTTACTTAATTTCATCTTGAAAAGACCTATCAATTTTGTGTTACAGAATGTGTTGGATTTCAACTGTTTGAACCAGAAATTAAGAACAGATCAGGTAATTTGAGAGTCATATAAATTATGACACAATAATTGTTCCTCACGATCATGAAAAAATAATGTTGATAACTTGGTTCAGGAGGTATGAATTTTCATAATATATAATTAGAATTACATATAATGTACTGAACATCTTAACTTCTGTAAGTAAGACTAAGTGCGGTGACACCATGTGAAACTCTCAATTGAGTAGTAATTAGTTCTGAAAAGAACTGGAGGTACAACTGGACGTTTCGATCAGTGTGCTCAGGAGAATGCCGGACTCTGGGGAATGCTGCTGATTGAGTCACATGACTGAATTTATACTTTACAAAAGAAATGCATTGAATGTCTTTCATCATCGTTCTAAATCTGGTGAAATTCTGTTCGATAATTTCTGATATATATATATATATATATATATTTCCAACTGTCTCTTATAGGACTATTTTAATTTAGCTATCTACACCTACACACCAACTCCTCAATTTGTAAGGTGTAAAACCCCCCTTTTTTGTTATCGTATCCCTTTGTGTATTGTCCTATGTTTATGCCAGCTTTACTACAAGCTGCCACCTCTACCTATTGTGTGGCTCTATAATCCCGGGCTCCTTTACCCTAGCTTCACCATAAACTGCCATATCTACTTATTGTGTGGCACAATAATCCCTCCTTTGTTCACTTCTGATACTCCTATTGGCTTTTTCTAGACTGATGCTTATCTTTAATTGGTCACTATTTTCCCGCCTTTTTTGGATCCCACCCCATGATCCTTTGCTTTCCCTTTTCTCTATAAATGGATGAGTTTTTATGTTGTACTTTGTCAAAGCCTCTGATGATGAAGGTCCGGATTGGATCGAAAGCTAAGGCCACCCTCCCGATTTAATTTATATATCTTCAGGTCATCAGGATTTCCTGCCTGTAGCTCAGCGGTTGCAACAGATCTTCACCTGTCGCAGTAAGTCACTATTTACTGTTGTTGTATCCCCCCGTGGTGATCCCCTTATGAGTTACCTGTTTTTGTTTTATATGTCTATCTCATCTATTTTACTCCCTATTTATTCATCCAACCTCTACTCTCCAAAGCTATTATTTATCAACCAATACTCTCTTTAGTTTTTGTATCAAACTGTTCTCTTTTAGATATTTGTATCAACCTGTTCCTTTTTTCAGGCATTTCATTTGTTTTAACCTGTTCTCTTTTCAGGTATTTACTTTTACCTGTGCCCTTTTCAGGTATTTGCTTTAACCTGTGTTCTTTTCAGGCATTTGCTTTAACCTGTACCCTTTTCAGGAATTTGCTTTTACCTTTGCTCTTTTCAGATATTTGCTTTTACCTTTGCTCTTTTCAGATATTTGCTTTAACCTGTGCTCTTTTCAGGTATTTGCTTTAACCTGTGCCCTTTTCAGGTATTTGCTTTAACCTGTGCCCTTTTCAGGTATTTGCTTTAACCTGTGCTCTTTACAGGTATTTGTTTTAACCTGTGCTCTTTTCAGGTTTTGTTTTAACCTGTGCTCTTTTCAGATATTTGCTTTAACCTGTGCTCTTTTCAGGTATTTGCTTTAACCTGTGCCCTTTTCAGGTATTTGCTTTAACCTGTGCCCTTTTCAGGTATTTGCTTTAACCTGTGCCCTTTTCAGGTATTTGCTTTAACCTGTGCTCTTTTCAGGTTTTGTTTTAACCTGTGCCCTTTTCAGGTATTTGCTTTAACCTGTGCTCTTTACAGATATTTGTTTTAACCTGTGCTCTTTTCAGGTTTTGCTTTAACCTGTGCTCTTTTCAGGTTTTGCTTTAACCTGTACCCTTTTCAGGTATTTGCTTTAACCTGTGCCCTTTTCAGGTATTTGCTTTAACCCTTTGGTGCGTCTGGAAAAATTTTGCACGCCCCTGAAGCACCCCTACTTTTTTAAAAAGTATGTAGGGAAATCTTAATAAACCTGGGTCAATGAAGCGATTTCCAATTCTTTTTAAGCCCAACACCTTTCAAAGGGTCTAGGGATGATTTTAGGGGGTGAAAAAAGAAAACAAAGTTACATGAGGCCCACTGTTTTTTACAGAAGGTCAGTAAAGTCAATATTTTCCACGGTAAATAAAGTTGTTCTTCCATCCCCCCCCCCCCACTCCCCCACTCCCCCCCCCCCCACTGAACAAAAAATAGATGTCAACAGACTGCCAAATAGTCTACATGACTTCAAAACAAATCCCAGGCCTTTGTGGTACCCCTAGACACAATGATTGATTGATAAGCCGGGGCAAGATAAGCCGTATGCTAAGAATATGTTGTGCACAAAGTAATGGGAGAACACCAAGCAAGGCATATGTAAACAATCATAGCTGGTGAACCAGTTATGCCAGGCCATTCAACTTTGGCAATTTGTTTCTCGATGATATGAAGTAGGACTACACGGAAGACTGTTTTTTTTTTCATGAGTGAAGTAATTAAAGAAAATGCAAATTACCACAGTTGCAAAAAGCCGGTGTCACTCACCACAGGGTTAACCTGTGCCCTTTTCAGGTATTTGCTTTAACCTGTGCTCTTTTCAGGTATTTGTTTTAACCCGTTCTCTCCACAGCTCTTTGTATTAATCCGTTTTCTTTTCAGGTATTTGTATTAACCCGTTCTCTCCACAGCCCTTTGTTATAACCCGTTCTCTCCACAGCCCTTTGTTATAACCCGTTCTTTTTTCAGGTATTTTGTAATAACCCGTTCTTTTTTCAGGTATTTTGTATTAACCCGTTCTCTTTTCAGATATTTATTTTAACCCGTTCTCTCCACAGCTCTTTGTATTAACCCGTTCTTTTTTCAGGTATTTTGTATTAACCCGTTCTCTCTTCAGGTATTTTTTCTAACCCGCTCTCTCCACAGGTCTTTCCAACCTTTTTTATACACATAATGTACACATTGTATATTGCTTTTCTCTATGTCAACGCTTAATACTAAATGCCTTTTCCAAAAGTTGCTCAAACATGAGGAAAAGAGAGTATGTTACCTATCTCACCTTGATAACTACCGTTTCTATCGTTTATCGCGTATTCTACCCAGGGTCTCAAAATCAAATGCAGCCCCTCCTTTGGGGACCTAGACCCTGCATTCAGCAAGAAATGGAATGACACACTAACCAAGACTTGCTTCCATTTACTTGAACTTCTCGAAGCCCAATGCCTAAAATGCATTGACAAGCAGTCACTTGATATCGAGACGACAGAATCTCAATTATGATCATGAATGGGACCATTTCCAAGCCATTCTATCCTCCAACATTAACCACCTTCGTTCCTCCCTACAACGCCAAAAGGATAAGAAACGTTGTAATGCCCAGGCTAACCATAAGAAATACCTCTACACGCGTTTCCATAAGATCACCACTAAACCCTCTGGTGTCAATACCCCTAATCCACCAACACATACTGTAATTAATCCGTCTGATACTGCACTCAGTGATCCCCATGTTAAATTGCTCTCAAGGGGTCTTACGTTTTGCCCCACACCCAAGGAGCATAACCAACTCTCACTCCAACAGGACATAGCCCACTTCAACCGCAGACTACGACTCCGTGAATTCTTTCACGTCGAGCCCTCCACAGACTACGAGACCCCAGATGACAGTCCCTCTGGGGCCCCCAGCCGCAACCGCTTCAAAGAAAAAGTGTATGGGTACCCCCAAAGAATAGGGATGCAGCCCTTGACAACTGTATCAACACAGTCAACTCTGAGGTTCACAGGGAACCTCCTGCTAGATGTGCCAGCAACCTCCCGTGCTGAACGGGACGCCATCGGTGAACTCCGACAAGCTACGAACCTTGTCATCAAACGCGCCGACAAAGGGTCTGCTGTTGTGGTCATGAACAGAGATGATTACACAGCCGAGGCCCTTAGACAACTTAATAACACTGATCACTATACTGAATGTGATACTGACCCTACCCACTCCTTCGCAAAAGAAATATTTGACACCCTCGTCAAAATTCATAATTGTAACGGTATTAACAAGGATACCTTTAACTATCTCATTCCACAGGATCCTCGTACGGCCCGTTTCTATCTACTGCCCAAAATACACAAGGCAGGTAACCCGGGCCGTCCCATTGTGTCGGATAATGGTAGCCCAACAGAACGTATCTCTGAGTTCGTTGACAGCTACCTCAACCCTCTGGTCTCTCATATCCCTTCATTCATACAGGACACTACAGACTTCCTCCATAAACTAGAGGGTATTAAACATCAAATACCCAATTCTGCCTTCCTTGTCACTCTGGATGTTTCCTCCTTATATACAAACATCCCCCATGGCGAAGGCATAAGTTCATGTGCCAACGCTCTCAGATCCAACAACCAAACCAAACCTTCAGTGAGACACCTTACAGATCTTATCCGACATATACTGACCAAAAACAATTTCACGTTCCTAGACAGAAACTTTCTCCAGGTTCAAGGTACAGCGATGGGCACTAAGATGACACCATCATACGCAAATTAGTTTATGTCTGACCTTGAAGACAGATTGCTATCTTCTGCCCCCACCGTCCTCTATTATGGTGGAGATTTATTGACGATATATTCTGAATTTGGTATCACAAACCTCAAACAGGGTAGAGTTTTTGAGTTTTTTTAAGTTTTCACAGAGGAAACATGGTTGGCAAAGCGGAGACACAATTTGGTCTTTGTCTCCCCTACATATTGTATACCACATCTTTGACATGAGATTACATATATAACATTGGGTGTGTCACACTGGGATTTAGTTCTGATCGTGTAGGTGAGACCAGTACTGTGGCTTTTCACCTTCTCAGCAGTTTTGAGATACAAACAGGTTTTGCATCTCGAGTGGTTACACTTTGGGCACCCCTGTGGTGATTCATGATCAGTGACGTTAAGGTCACTGTTGGTGCTAGGGAGCCTAGCCCGAACCAATATATCACCGAGGTTACGGGGGCGACGGAAAGCAATCAAAGGGGGCTCAGGGATGGCTGAGCGTAACCTGTTGGAGGAATGTTTGAAAACCTCTTCTTCTAATGACGATACCAAATAGCCCCCAGTTGGGAAACAGTTTGACAGTTTTATATTCAAAAATACCACACTATGTATTGGTCTACACACCAGAACAGACATTGCCGGTCCAGTTGGGCTCACACATACACTGACATGTACTGTCATTCCGAGTACCTCCATTATTGCATGTCAGTTCACAATCTGGAAAATATAGTCAGGTTTCATAAATTATAATAACTGATATGAAAGTTGTTAAGTCAGACTTTGAGGCAAGCATAATCTTCCTATTTAAAGCATTTAATTGTACCCCTTTCAATGTAGAATCCTCATTTGTAAATTGCAGCATATGAAAATTGTAGCACATAAATTATGTGCTTCATACAAGTTTTCAGTAAACTATTCTACACAAAACTACCCCCAAATATGTATACATTGCTCGACGTACCAGAACAGTCATTGCCGGTCCAGTTGGGCTCACACATGCACTGACACGTACTGTCATTCCGAGTTCCTCCATTGTTGCATGTCAGTTTACAATCTGAAATAAATAAATAAATAAATAAATAAATAAATATATATAAATATATAAATATATATATATATATATATATATATATATATATATATATATATATATATATAAATATATATATATATATATATATATAATATATATATATATATAAATATATATATATATATATATATATATATATATATATATATATAGTGGCGTTTGTTTTTATTTGACGCCGGGGAAACCCAAGGCACTGATATTATTGAACCAGGGACACCGAGCAGCGCCTATTATCCAACAAAAATATTTATTAACCGTGCGCACGGGTGAGCAGCTACCCAAACACAAGGGGGAGATAATTAACGAACGGTGGACTAAGCCAAGGGGGCAGTTCGTTTTGGTGGAAATGTACCACCGCCTAGGGAATGATTATACCTCAATGGAATTAGAGCAATTACCAGTAACCTCAATAAAGTTCACAAGGATACAGTGTTACCAAAGACAGTAATTAAATGGTTTATTCTGATCAACAGTTCTTTTATAAAGTCTTGTATTAAATTACAATGGCAAAGATAAGGCTAAACCTCACCTCGTTGCCTTCTTTAAATACAATTCAATAACTTTATATACACAATCCTCACAATATACCTCAGTGAGAATAACCTCGTGGTAAACCTCACCACGTATCTTAAAACCAGTATACCTCAACTAGGCTAGCTCACTGCCAGCTTAGCCCTGCAACAGGTATACCTCACAACAGGTTATAATATTAACCACAATCAAGTGAAATGTCAGCAACAGATTATCTAACGGGCTTGATTACACCTGAGGATTACCATAACCCTCCCAGGAACCCAGTGCGCTACAACCAATGAACCTCACCGGGTTAGCAAGCACAAAGGTAATAGGAATACAATCCAGCCGTCAATCACACCAGAGGTGTATTACAAACAGCATGTAATCCCCAACCCTCCTATGCTTCTCAGCCATCCCAATAATAGGTCCAAAACTCACGCTCACTCACGTTCCCACAACAATCTTTTTGTTCCCCCTTTTTTTAACGCAATTCGCCCACACAAGGCCAATGGCCACTCCAAGGTGGGGGCTACTAAAGTCATTGAGTTGTTACAACGACTCCACACTGAAGAAACGAGCCCCTCGCACCGAAACAAGACAAGTTAATAACCAGCCTCTTCACGGTGCGAATATGACTGGGAGGGGTAACTGGTCCAGAACAAGGCAGTTATTAAACTTCCTCTGCCGCTATAAGCAATTATGGTTAAGTGTCTTGCTCAAAGACACAAGTGTCACGGCCGGGATTCGAACCCACATTCTGCTGCTAACACCAGAACTTGAGTCCGAGCTAGACCGCTCGGCCACGACACTCCAAACACCCCAAACAGTCCTAAATCTGCATAATTGTAATAATCTACAACGAACCTCACTGATCACGTCTGCAGTAGCTTCCTGCCTCCGCTACGCTGTACAAGACAATCGCCTTGCTGCGTCCACGCACGTATCGGCCTTCCAAATCCGCTATACCTCAGCAACAACACAACTCAGCAACAGGACAGCTTACGTTGCGACCATTCGGCATCAGCGCTCAGCAACAAGTGCCCGCGAAACCTGATCACGGGATCGACTCTCTAGCTCTCACAGGACCCCACGCAATGCGTGCTGCGCGCTGCCAGCGCATGCGTGATCAGAGCCCTAAACTTACATATCAGTCTACCACTGTTTTGTCACACAGGCCCCAGCTAAGTTTGGTCCGTCCCGGGCCAAACAGCTTTAAAAATCCTAAACAATATTATAGTACTGTTAATTTAAAGAAATGTTTATTATATACATGTAGAACACAGTCCCAAATATGTCCCACAAGTTGCATTTTGAGATAATAATAATAATAATAATAATAATAATAAAGATTTTTAGCGCGCACATATCCACCCTGCTGGGCGCTCAAGGCGCGGAAACAAAGAAAAAACATTAATACAAACAATATACAATGATAGCATAGGGAAAACAAAACAAATTATGTACCGAGATACATGTACCTACAATGCAATTACAAATTGAAGAGTTGTGACATAAGATGAGTTTTAAGCATCGACTTGAATCTGGTTATACTATGACAAGATTTGAGTTTAGTTGGAAGATGATTCCAGAGTCTCGGAGCTGCGACAGAAAACGACCTATCACCCCAGTTCCGTTTTGAAGTTGGTTCCTTGAGGAGTGACATGTTGCTGGAGCGCAAATTGCGTGATGGAGTGTAGACTTTAAGTAGTTCAGAAATATAAATTGGAGCAATGTTATTAAAAGATTTGTGAACAATTAGCATAAGTTTAAAAACAATTCTCTGTGAAACAGGAAGCCAGTGCAGTTCTTTTAAGATTGGCGTGATATGGCATGACTTTCTGGACAAAGTCACAACACGAGCTGCTGTGTTTTGTATGTGCTGAAGACGAGATATTTGATTCTGCGGAAGACCGTAAAGGAGAGCATTCCCGTTATCGAGCCGTGATGTGACAAATAATTTGTTCAGCAGCACTTTTATTCAAGTATTTCCTAATTCGGCTTATATTTCTGATATGAAATGATGATATACGAACAATGTTGGAGATATGTGGTTTTAAAGTCATTGTCGAGTCAAATATAACACCCAAATTACGTGCATGTAATGAGGGGGTTATCTGCGAGTCACCAATTGTAATAAATGGAAGAGAAACTTTAGACAATTGCTGACGTGATTCAAATAGAACAAATTCTGTTTTTTCATCGTTCAATTTCAGGAAGTTTTGTCTCATCCAACTTCGAATCTCTTGAATACATTTCTCCAGTGTTTTAATGCAGGAATCAGCAGGTTCTTGAGAAGATTTAAAAGTAATGTAAAGCTGCGTGTCATCAGCGTAAACATGGTAATTTAAATTATACTTCAAAATGATATCACGAACTGGAAAGGTATAAACAGTAAACCACTGTGGGCCGACCACAGAGCCTTGGGGTACAGAATAGTCAAGAGTAACAGGCTCGGAGATAGCGTTACCAATACAAACATGCTGAGGCCTATTTAAAAGGTAGGACTTACACCAATCCAGGGCTGTGTCATGTATTCCAAGATGATATTGAAGGCGGGAGAGAAGGATTTTATGATCGACCGTGTCAAAAGCGGCGCTTAAGTCTAACAAAACTAATGCAGTGATTTTCCCCTCATCCATGGCAGATAAAATGTCATTGTTGACGCGAAGAAGAGCAGTTTCTGTTCCATGAAATGGTTTGTAGGCTGACTGAAATGTGTCCGACAGGTTATTAGCAAATTTGTTACACAACTTAGTTATTAAACTAAGGGATGAACACATATTTTATATATAATGGCATGACAAACTAGCCTCACATCATTCATAACTTATTAAATGTTTCTTTTGAAGCCGTTCTGTCTATAATTTCATGATAAGTGTTTTTTTTTCAAAATGAATTTGTAAAGTTTACGACTAAACAATCTGAATGCATTTTCACTATTGCTGAAGCTTTCATGATATAGGCTGGAGTTATGCATCAACAAATACATTATCCTAACAGAAAAGAAATATATTTTACTACAGTTCAAAGCTAAAATTACGTCTCAATTGACCTGAAAACTTTACTAGAGAAAACTCGGAATTATCGACGTGAAATTCACTCTGTAGCAATGGATAAACACAAGGACTAGTCGAAAAACAAAACAGTGTGCCAGTCAGCGCGCAGCCTATGCTATAATGAGCCAATCCACGAGATTTTATTTGCAGCGAAAACCTCTCTCGTGCGTTCTGGAAATTCGCGAGAAAAAACGCGATTTGAGGAGGGCCCGTGGCAAAACGTTTGGGAAACCTGTCAGGTCACTGCTGGGTCAACATGGATTGGTAAGTACATTTTCGAAGGTACAATTCAAGAAATAAAACCGATTTTACCCGTTTCAAAAAAGAAATCGTAGCGAAATTACCCCTCAAAATGTGCTTAAATATCTAAACTTTTCTGTACATGTCTTAATATTTAAGGTGCTCCTTTGAATAATTTGCCATCGTTACATATCAATTTCATTTCTGCCGGACCGGGCAATAATGTTTTTTTAAGGTTTCAAAATAGCAATTTGTTCAGCTTCCAGCAGATAATTCGGTAACTTATGTGGCTGTACGTGTATATACAAGGCGAATTCTCCTACAAGGCAATACGGACCGACACATTTTGATTGCCAATTCTATATGCATTATCAATTACGTGATAAAATAAATGTGGCTTTATTTGCTGAAATATTTTACATTATTTTTTGGGAATAAATCTCAATAATGGACAATGCCTTTGACAAGCAGACTTTTAATTGTTTGTATTCTATCCTAACATTAATGTTAGTTTTAATTTATGATTATGCCGTGCCCATCTGCCTAACTTTACCTTGATCCATTCGTACCCAGAAATTACCCCCAAAAACGTACAGAGTCTACTTGTACTCATATACGTTATCAGTAAAATAATAATTTAACAAAAGTGAAATGCTGAGATATGAATTGAAAAAAAATCAGTGAAATGAGATGACCTGGGTAAGACTTGACCCATATTTATGTACCCTGGCATATGACATCATTGAGATGTCCCCAAGTAGGATTGAACTAAATTATATTTTTGTTTGTATTTTTCATTCACTACCCCTCCACAGGCCCACCAGTCAAAGTGACCTACCATGGTTCAGGGTTAGAGTTTGGAGACTCCATAACGAGACCTGTATATGCCTCAAAATCTTCATTGGTTCTGCCCAGAAATAGTGACAAAACCAGGTTGTCGAGTTCATCGTGCTTTATTGTAGTCATTGTTGAATCTAAAATGATCATTCTAGCCATGTTAAACACACATTGGTGCAATCATTTTAATTTATTTGATAACTGTAGTTTATATTTTTAACTGTGCTGTGGTGACACATAACTTATGCATTATAGTTACTTTTTGTGTTAATGCAGCTGCCTTTTATTTATATGAAGAACATCTAAGTTATATATTTATAAGTTTAGTTTTCTATACGTTTGTGGGTGTATCAAAAGAACCAATAACATGTGAAAAAATGAGAACAGTGCCTGTTTAACTGCCTATTTAATTGTTGTCAATATTTCCTCTAATATAAAATAAATAAGAACTAACGTTACATGTATTTAAACAGTTATTTAGATAAGAGTTTCAGCTAAATGATTGTGAATGTTCCCCATAATCAAATTTAAGTTCGACTTCCCACCCCTACTTGTCTGGATTTAGTTTATTTTATTTATTTTATTTTATTACATTTTACACTGGCAATCAGATTACATCAATTAAATATAAAACCATCCCCTAATAAACTACAAATACACAAAAATTCATTTTAAACAATTTGTTCATTCCTTCCTTCATGGACTGATTTCCAACACTTAATATGTTAAGAAACCTTTAATTTCACGACGACGCGCGCTTTAATAAATCATGTTGACAAAAATAGTCTGGTAACAATTCTTCTGATTTCAGTCTTAGTCTGTTACTCATGTATACGTTAGGTACCATTACATGCTTCGCTGGCCTAAGCTTCACCGTTCCTGAAATGTGATTGGTTAATACGTGCCCTCATTATGTCCATGTTGCGTGGTTGGTGTAGCGAGGCAGAGAGAGCATTAATTGGCGAAACGAGACGTTTATAAGAACTTGTAACTTTAGGTTTATTCAGTACTTGTTAAAATGGGGTCACCACATCATGTACTTCAGGAACATAACAAAACAATGTGTCAACAGAGGGCGCTATGCAGACTTGCCTTAGTCAACTCTCAACACATTCATCAACATCTTTTAACAAGATTTACAGCAAGTAATTTAAAAATAATTTTATTGTACAACAATAATTGTCTCAAATTTAATACTATTGAACACTTCTATTAAAGAATAACACCACCCCAAAAGAGGATATTCCAAGGTTTCCAGAAACAATTAAAAAGCAAGCAAACGAGCAAGCAAGCAAGCAAGCAAGCAAACAAACAAAAAAGGTTGCTTTCATCATTTATCCCTAGGCCCATTTCCTTACACAACCGGAATCCTCCAAAATCCTTCAGTAGTAAAGCAAGCACATGACATGTACACGTATGCACATGTGTTTCTAATCTGTGATACATGTACATGTCCAGGGAACCTCCCTGCATGCATGGAGCAATAAACAGCGGCAACTGACCCAAGCACTGACCTTGCAATCACTACAACAAACATGGATGTAGATGTACCATGAAAAGGCAAATATGCCTAATAACCTCAATCCTCCAAAATCATTCACTTTATAGCAAAGAGCATGTAGCATGTAACCTGAATCCTTCAAAATCCTTCACTTTTGCAAAGAAGATTTTGGATGATTATGGAGGGTTAGGGTTAAACAACTTTGGACATGCTTCAGCAACTTCCAACTGACATTCAAACATGTCTCTTTCAATGAAGTGCCAAAGTAAAGCTGGTGTATGATTCCAACTGAAATTCTTTAGCTAATCGATTAACAACATCAAATTTATTATCGAGCAACTTGCAACTGACATGGTGACTGAATTTGTTGAACTTAAGACATATTTTGTTATCCCTCACCAACTTGCCTTACAGTTTTTAAGTATTTAAATTTGTTTTCATTATAGAAATAATTTTTATTAATATTTATATCTGTTATTGAATATACATGTATAAATATATATTATAATTGTTTTATGTTCACATTTCAAGCTTGGATAGACAGGCTTTCGAGCCACAGTGTTTGAGTACACTTTTTTTTTATCCTGGCCAGCTTAGAATGAGTTGCCTTTGTCCTTGTCCCCATTCCTCTCTCCACTTCCATCCCTATCCAATTCCAATTCCTCTATCCACTTCCATCCCTATCCAATCCCCATTCCTCTCTCGCCTTCTATCCCAATCCAATCCATCCCCATCCCCCTGCATCATAGTCATTCCATCTTCTTTCCATTACATTCATGTACTTGTATGTATTAATGTGTGTATCATTTTTATTTAGGGAAAGTGTTTGTATGTATGTTGTTTGTACTTTGATATATGGCTGAATAAACAATAATAATAATAATCGTCTATGCAAAATCATCTTGATGATTTATCTAGCTGGTGTAGAAATAATGATGTGCTCCCCCATCCTGTCAAATGTCATACTATGAAAGTTAGTTTTTTTGAAGCGTAGCATACCTGAAACTTCAGTTTCTCTTAATTCAATAGATCTTAAGTGTGTAACATCAATTCAATTGCTTGGCGTACATGTAGGTTGTACACTTTGTGCATTTTACGTAAATCCAAAGTACCTGTAGCGGCCAAACTCTGATTTCTTCATTATGTCAAATGAGGGCGCTGTACCAGTTAAGCAGTAGCGAGTTTTCCAGAGCAACATGACTTCAGAATTTTAACGTTGGCAACTTGCAGCTATTTCTTTGCCCAAAGTAATTAATCCCACCAAGGTTTATTAAACGGTTGGTACATTAGTTTTCTTTTAACCAAATCATATAACTCATTTATTGATTATTGTGCTATTTAGTGATGTTTTTAAGCCTAAAAGTTGTACGTTTGTTAATGCTTTTGTTGGTTGCTCATGTAGTTGTGGAACATGTTATTGTTAGGAAACACATGTATGTTTGGTGTTGGTTACATTATAGGGTGTAGCATAAACCCTTCCTCCCTGCCTGCATTTAGACACCAAATATTCTTTAAATACAGATTGGCTATGAGTGTAATTGTTGTATTGACACTAAGTAAACTTGTATCAGTCTGTCCATGTACTTTCATGTATATGTATAAACATGAACATCGCTTTAGTCATGTGCATATTACTCAGCTATAGTTCTGTTTTAAATCAAAAGATTACACAAAAAATGGATAGTTTCTTATGATGTATGTTTTGTTTCTATTTTATTGTAGTCAATCTGTGCCTGATCATCATGTACAACTACATAACAACTGTATAACGGAAGTTTGTACTCCCTAATAAAGGATAATTTCTGGATCTACAGCACAGCATTGTCGTCTTTAATCTTTAACAGACATGGTGACTGTCTATACTTGTTATATGAGGCCTATTTTGGAATACGCCAGTCAAGTTTGGCACAGCTCCATTACTAGATAGCAGGTCATTGCTGTTGAAAATGTTCAGAAGCGAGCTGTCCGCATTATACTTGGTCATCAATGTCATTCCTATACTATGGCACTTGAATTGTAAGGTATCCTACCCCTCAAGTCCAGGAGAGAAAACCTTTGGTTATAATTTAATAAATTTAGGAACATGCTCCCTCCTGAAAAGTAACTAATCTTAATAGGGAACTTAGAGCTAGTACCTTATAACTGGTCTTCGCATGCCTAAATGCCATACTGAAAGGTATACTCAATCCTGTACTTTTGCACTGTTTAGAGCATTTGTAAATGAAATAGTTATATTAATAATTGTAATGTGTTTTAATTTAATGTATTTTTACTGTTTACAACTTTCTTTTTTTGTAAATTTGAATATTTTCGGCCCTTTGGCCGCTGCAATTCAAATTAAAAAACAAAAAACAGAATAAATAAAACAGACAACATTGATTTGAGAAAACAACTGTGGATCGGCATACAACACACTCATACTGCTTAAAATTGTATGAACAAATATTCTATGTTATAATTATGGTTAACAAATTGTAAAGAAATAAATCAAAGTCAATTATGTTCAGATCAGATAGCTTCATTGCCCTTCTTATTAAGTAGCAATGAAGGAATTGGGCATAGGGTCCATGCATGTACAATGCATTACCAGATATCACTATTACATGTATAAATTTGCTGCTAGTTTAATAACTTAATATCTTTGTGATCTACAGGATTATCTACATCTTGGTTTAATTGAACATCCCAAGTAAACACCACTATATTTGGTAACACATAACGGCAAAAACATATAGGAAGGCTGAAATTGGTTGACTAATTTAAAGATTATGCCTCCTTAATCTAGTTGTTCAAAATGCAGGAGAAAAATCATATCGACATATACAGGATTATGTTTGTTCCTTATGATCATGGAAAAAATAACGTTTGTTCCTGGTTTGGTTCAGGAAATATGATTTTTCAAAATTAGAATTACATACATTGTGCTGAACATCTTAACTTCCAGTTCAGTCGTGTGACTGAATTTATACTTCACAATGGTAATGCACTGGATGTCTTTCATCATCGTTCTAAATCTGGTGAAATTCTATTTGATAATTTCTGACATTTCAATAACTGCCGCTAGAGGGCACTCTAATCTATGATGACGTCATCAAACATAAGATGCAGTGTTGGAGGTCTTGACCAAGGTCTTGGTCACGAGACCATATTTTTCAGGGCTGGACGATTTTGAGGTCTGGACGATTTTGAGGTCTCGAAATGTTGAGGTCTCGAAATGTTGACGAGACCCATTAATTATACTACAGAAAGTATAGGCCATATGAGCGTCTTCACAAGTTTCACCTTCATCAGTAGATTGCTGAGCATTCTCCACTTCGCCATAGCAATGTGAACTTTTGTGTCTTCGGTGCATTTGCCATCTGCTTGCTTAATGGAGCCAAGGTATTTAAAATTCTCTACTTTCTCAATTATTTCATTATCAATAACAACATTTGGTTTATCTGTGAAATTTCCAACCGTCATCAAATTAGTTTTCTTAGCATTTAGCTTTAACAGTCTCTTCTTCCCCGATTCGTTAACCTTTTCTGTAATTTGCGTTATATTCTAGAGGCTGTTTGATACCAGTGTCACCAATAGTTATTCTCAGATTTTCAATGTCTGCGCCATGCATAGCGGTCTCAGTATATAGAAAGAAAAGGGATGGCGAGGCAATAACAACCTTGTCAAACACCATTATGTATGGCGAAGGGATCGCTGTACTTTCCATTCCATCTCATAACAGCTGACTGACCGATATATAGTCTTTGGAGTATGTCAAAGAGCTGAACTTGACTGATGAACAGCTTTAAATGTTTGTGTGTTTATTATTGCATCCGTATATGCAATGTACATTCTGTGCAATTATCCATAAAAAAAGGAATAGTACATGTAAATAGTTATGCCGACATCTCAATAAGTTCATATTGAACCCAGCACGTATAATTTAGGCAAGTTGTATGGTTGTGCTTCCTATGAGTATGCTTAGTGTCCAAAAAAGGTTGCTTACAAATGAACAGCAAGTTGTGGTTACTGTCAGATTGTTTAGTTATATGAATGCTGATACTGTGTAATCGATTAGAGTGCAACCATGGCACAATACAAAATTATCACAAGTCTTGATTTTCAAGACCTAAAAATTTGGACACACCATTGGCCCAAGAGCAAGACGAGACCAAGGCCAGAGAAGACCAACACTGAGACCAACAAAAGTGGTCTTGAGAACTACAAAACTGTTCAACATTTACATTATACGTTACATCAGCAAACATTCTGTAAATAAGTATCGCTTATTATTGTGAATAAATCTTTAAAATCTTTCGTTCGTTAATAATGGTAAGTTACAACTTCATTCATTTTGTTATTAATTCATCTAGACTTTTCTTCAAGCTTTAAGATAATAATCAACACAGCATCAATGCATCTTGGAGTCTGGCTGCAGAACGACCTTCGATGGGAGAAAAATATCAATGAAATTTCCAAGAAAGCCAATCAAAAATTGTATATGCTCCGTCTGCTCAAGAGGTTTGGATTCAATGATGATGAGCTCGTATCAATTTACAAATGTTATGTGAGACCTGCTGCTGAATATGCTGATGTTGCTTGGTCTTCCTCTATTACTGCTGCTCAGAAGAGAATCCTGGAGCATCTGCAAAAACGCGCATGCAGAACCATTTTGGGACAGCGCTATACTTCATATGCGGATGCTATGCAGCTCTGCGGGCTTGAGTCTCTTGCTGATAGGAGGGGGGAGAGTCATTGTCTCAGGTTTGCCGAAGGGCTTGCCAATTCAGAACGTACAAGACAGGAGTCTCATGCCCGCAACCTGCGCAATACACACCATTATTCCCACTTACGCACCAGGACAACTCGGTTCAAAAACAGCCCAATACCCTATTTTATCAGCTTGTTGAACAAGTAGAATCTCTGTGATCAACTCTTTATTAATTACGTTTTAAGCCAACCAAAACTATGTGCTGATAGGAGGGAGAGCAATTGTCCGAAGGGCTTGCTATTTCAGAATGCACAAATGATTCTCTCCCTCCTGCCAGACGGGAGTCTCATACCCGCATCTTGTGTAGTAATGCGCATCAGTTCACACACTATGACAATTTATTTTTCAAAACAGCCCATTTCACCTTTTTATCATTTTGTTTAATAGGTAGTCTTTGGGTGCAGCTTTTTAAAGATGAGAGCCAGACAAATCTATGTGCAATATAATAATTCCATTTTTCTTGTGTCTTAACCAATCAATTTAAATGTTCTTTCTATATATTATTTGTTTAATGTTTACTACAGTTTTGATGTTTTTAATATTGTAAATTATCATGTAATTTGACCTTTGGGTCAAAATGTGATGATGTTAATAAAATATACCATATACCATATATATATCAAAATTTTGCTTCTAATAACCAATACAATAACTAGTGCCATAAATGCTCACCTGTTTCCACAGACAGTTCTTTTACAATTAACAGTTAATTTTAACAATGATCTTAATTACAAAATGTTTTAATACACTCACCGGAACAGTTATCACCACTCCAGTAGGCATCACAGGAACACTGGCATGTTGTACTGTCTAGGGTACCTCCATTCTCACAGAACAGTGCGCATGCTATAAAACAATTTTTTGGAAGGTTCGATAAATCCATCAGAACTAATAAATTGAGGGAGTAACTCTTGTATCCAATAATGAACTTCACCTTCATAGATATAAACATTAATTCTGTCACACAATTTCAATTATGAAGTTCTTGATGTAAATTGGTTGATATTTTACTATCAACGTGTTTCCACAGACTGATCTTTTACAATTAACAGTTATTTTTTAACAATGATCCTACACCACCTTTTTAATACACTCACCGGAACAGTTATCACCACTCCAATAGGCATCACAGGAACACTGGCATATTGTACTGTCTAGGGTACCTCCATTTTCACAGGACAGTGCACATACTGTAAACAAACAAGTTTAAAGATTTGTTCAAATCATTTCAGGCAATAGATTGATGGGAATGGCTGCTGTATCCAATAATTATTACTATACTTTACTTCATTTCACACTGGCCAAAACATTAATTCTGTCAAACAATTTCAATTATGCAGATGTTGATGAAAATTGGTTGATACTTAACTATCAACGTGTTTCCACAGACAGTTCTTTTTTATTTTACAATTAACAGTTATTTTTTAACAATGATCTTAATTACATAACGTTTTTAATACACTCACCGGAACAGTTATCACCACTCCAGTAGCCATCACAGGAGCACTGGCATGTTGTACTGTCTAGGGTACCTCCATTCTCACAGGACAGTGCACATACTGTAAAATATATTTTTTGGAAGATTCGATAAATCCATCGAGATTCTGTTGTGTAATCAGGAGTTACACAAAAAATTATTACAAAATATTACCAGTGTTTTCAGCGTCATTTACATTATAGTTACATCACCAAACTTTCTGTAAATATGTATCGCGTATTATTTGTGAATTAATCTGCAAATCTTTCGTTCGTTAATAATGGTAAGTTACAATTTCATTCATTTTGTTATTAATTCATGAATGCTCACCTGTTGTTCCGACAGTCGTGGACTCGGTGGTCGGCTCGGTGGTCGACCCGGTGGTCGGCCCGGTGGTCGGCCCGGTCGTCTGTTCGGTGGTCGGCCCGGTGGTCGAACCGGCTGGAGATCCTGTTGTGTAATCAGGAGTTAATTCTGTTACACACAAATTATTACAAAATATTACCAATGTTTTCTGCGTCATGGGAAAGACTTAAGTACTGTATGTGAAAAATGATGTTCATTGATGTAAATTGCTCATCATTCATTCACATAAAATACTCACTATGACTTTACCACCACAGGGTGAAGATCTTAGATGAATACTGCAATAATTTGGGTCGAGTTACTTACTCAATCTATACATGTCTGAGATGCAAATGTTGTTTAAAAGCTACATTGTATTTAAAATAACGGCATGATGAATTCCATCAAAACAACCAACGAACAAGAATCTTAGATAAAATTACAATGACATTGAAGCCACACATCGCAGTGTTGATTGCAGCATCAGATGTATAACATGTCACCAATGTGTCACCAACTTCAAAAAAGTCTCCTGAATTCACTTCTACAGTTTCATTATCACATCCAATCCAGCAAGTGGTATTGACACATCAACAATGTCAGATGCATTGACCATCCAGTATACTGTACTTCCGTTGGTTCCCATGCTCGCATTGACAGTAATAGCAGATGGACAGTATATATTTGGACCAATGCCTGTTCAAAATATTATCAATAACAACATTTGGTTTATCTAGAAATTTCCAACTGTCGTCAGCTTAGTTTTCTTAGCATTTAGCTTCAACAGTCTCTTCTTCCCCGATTTGTTAACCTTTTCTGTAATTTGCGTTATATTCTAGAGGCTGTTTGATACCAGTGCAGTATCATCAGCATTTAACGCAGAATTGTGATGTTTTCATCACCAATAGTTATTCTCAGATTTTCAATGTCTGCGTCACGCATACCAGTCTCGATATATAGACAGAAAAGGGATGGCGAGGCAATACAACCTTGTCGAACACCTTTATGTATGGCAAAGGGATCGGTGTACTTTCCATTCCATCTCATAACAGCTGACTGACCAATATATAGTTTTTGGAGTAGTGCGACAATACACTTGGGATATCCCATATTGATCAGCATGTCAAAGAGCTGAACTTGACTGATGCTATCAAAAGCTTTGCTGTAGTCTACGAACAGCTTTAAATGTTTGTGTGTTTATTATTGCATCCGTATATGCAATGTACATTCTGTGCAATTATCCATTAAAAAAGATTATATATATAGATATATATAATATATATATATATATTTTTATATATATATATTATATATATATATATATATATATATATATATATATATATATATATATAAATGGTAGCACTTTTCAGACTAACTAAACTTAAAAATAGGCATAAGCTTTCGTAGCTACAGCTACTTCATCAGTTGCATCTGATGAAGTAGCTGTAGCTATGAAAGCTTATGGCTATTTTTAAGTTTAGTTAGTCTTAAAAGTGCTACCATTTATATATATCTCTTATTCTACCTGACTAACACGGCTGCATACAGATCCATTAAAAAAGGAATAGTACATGTAAAGAGTTATGCCGACATCATCTCAATAAGTTCATATTGAACCCAGCACGTATAATTTAGGCAAGTTGTATGGTTGTGCTTCCTATGAGTATGCTTAGTGTCCAAAAAAGGTTGCTCACAAATGAACTGCAAGTTATGGTTACTGTCAGATTGTTTAGTTATATGAATGCTGATACTGTGTAATCGATTAAAGTGCAACCATAGCACAATACAAGATTTTCACAGGTCTTGATTTTCAAGACCTACAAATTTGGAAACACCATTGGTCCGAGAGCAAGACGAGACCAAGACCAGACCAGACCAAGACCATAAGGAGAGAAGACCAAGACTGTGACCAATAAAAGTGGTATTGAGACCTATAACACTGTTCAACATTTACATTATACGTTACATCAGCAAGCATTCTGTAAATAAGTATCGTTTATTATTGTGAATAAATCTTAAAATCTTTCGTTCGTTAATAATGGTAAGTTACAACTTCATTCATTTGTTAATAATTCATCTAGAATTTTCTTCAAGCTTTTAGATAATAATCAACATAGCATCAATATATCTGATATCAAAATTTTGCTTCTAACAACCAATAAAATAACTAGTGCCATAAATAATCACCTGTTGTTCCCATCGTTGTTCCGACAGTGGTCGGCCCGTTGGTCGGCCCGGTGGTCGGCCCGGTGGTCGGCCCGGTCGTCGGCTCGGTCGTCGGCCCGGTCGTCTGTTCGGTGGTCTGTTCGGTGGTCGGCCCGGTGGTCGAACCGGCTGGAGATCCTGTTGTGTAATCAGGAGTTAATTCTGTTACACACAAATTATTACAAAATATTACCAATGTTTTCTGCGTCATGGGAAAGACTTAAGTACTGTATGTGAAAAATGATGTTCATTGATGTAAATTGCTCATCATTCATTCACATAAAATACTCACTATGACTTTACCACCACAGGGTGAAGATCTTAGATGAATACTGCAATAATTTGGGTCGAGTTACTTACTCAATCTATACATGTCTGAGATGCAAATGTTGTTTAAAAGCTACATTGTATTTAAAATAACGGCATGATGAATTCCATCAAAACAACCAACGAACAAGAATCTTAGATAAAATTACAATGACATTGAAGCCACACATCGCAGTGTTGATTGCAGCATCAGATGTATAACATGTCACCAATGTGTCACCAACTTCAAAAAAGTCTCCTGAATTCACTTCTGGCCAATTCCAGCGTGACTCACGGGACAAAAGATGGCAAATTTGAATCTTTTAACTGACTGACAAAAATATAGAAGCAGAGTAACTACTGAAACTTCATTCAATTATAAAGTACTAATGATGCTATTAATATAGTAGAAAGTATTCAGAAATTCATCCATATATTTTGTGTGGAACTAAGGAAAAGGTTAGTGTGACTCACGGGACAAAAAAGGGCAGTGATTTCCATGTTCTAAATAAAGTTCGCAAAAAATTTTCTGTTCTGATACCCTTAATATCCATTACTATATTGAAATATTTGCATGACTGTATCCTTTACAATATACAATAGCAAAAAAAAACAAATCTTCCGCCATATCCAAGTTTTGCTAAATGAAGTAACGTGACTCACGGGACATGGGAGCGTGACTCACGGGACATTATCTATGAGCAGATACACATATATCTGTGTTAAGAGTTTTGTTGCAATTTTTGAGCTTAGAATTAGTGCTCCTGTGCACCTTGACATTGGTTTAACCCCTTGATGAATAAAATATCTCATAAAACTATAAAATTCAAGGGTTAGAGAA
This sequence comes from Zoroaster sp. YZ-2022, assembly GCA_029582265.1. Taxonomy (NCBI): domain Eukaryota; kingdom Metazoa; phylum Echinodermata; class Asteroidea; order Forcipulatida; family Zoroasteridae; genus Zoroaster; species Zoroaster sp. YZ-2022. The sequence continues at coordinate 32,167,366 of CM055823.1, forward strand.
ATTGATAATTGTAGGGTTAGGGTTAAAGTTGTAAAAACTAGAAATTAACAAGAATTAAAAAGATTATTTTTATACAGTTCAAAGTTGCCCTCTGTTTTGAGTCTTTCTCTCCTATTACGTTGTCTCTCGGCATTAGTCTTAGCCATACTGTCACAAAGTTCATTAGCAAACACACTGATCAGTCATACCTCCACACACTATTGTTGTTAGAACACATACATTGTTGTTAGAACAATTCAGAATGAGATCTCCAAATCCAATCAGTGTATGTATGCAGTTCATTGACCTTTGCACTTATAAAATTCCATGAACCACATGTGGAAAATTCCATGAAATGTTTTGATTGTTTACAGTGGTTAGCTTGTCTGGCTCATTAATGTTTGGGATTTTAAAAGCTCAAAGGCCCTTTTCTCCCACCCCAATTATGTCAGAAATCTGCATTACTGGTTAGCTGAATGGATTATGTATGGAGCATTGACAAATACAGAATTAGGTATCCTGGGATGTGGAATTCTCTTGTGCACAAGATATATGGGTCTTTAATGAAAACAGTGCAGTAGAAAGAAATTGTAATTGATTGAAATTAAGCATCATTATATCTTGTCAGAAAATCCATGAGAAAAAAAATCCATCAAACTTCCTGGACTATTCAGGATTTCCATGGTGTTAAATAGGGGAAGGGTGAGGGAGGGGGGTTATAGACCATTTAGCTTGAGTACATGTTGTTGCTTCAATAGCTGTTTTATGTGGATACAAATTTCCATTGAAGTGACCATTTCAAATAACAGAGATTGGCCTGATATTGTGAATCATGCAACATTGTGACTCACGGGACATCGTGACTCACAGGACATATTTTGGATACTCATACTTTGTAAAATAGTAATAAAAAAATCTAAGCAGTACATGTATGGTGCCTGATTGAGATGAAGTCTCTAGGAGATAGCCAAGAAAAAAAATGATAACCCCATTGCCCATCTTTATGAGAATCCACTTTTACCATTTTTTCGTGACTCACGGGACATCGTGACTCACGGGACATATTTTGGATACTCATACTTTCTTAAATAGTAATAAAAAAATCTAAGCAGTATGGTGCCTGATTGAGATGAAGTCTCTAGGAGATAGCCAAGAAAAAAAAATGATAACCCCATTGCCCATCTTTTGAGAATCCACTTTTACCATTTTTCGTGACTCACGGGACATTGTGAGGGGGTCATACATCAATGCTCATAATATTAGCAGTGTGTTAAATATATGTACAAACAAATTATTTTATTGTTTAACATATTACTAATTGTTCAGAAAACAATATAAATTAATATATTTCAGTTATTCTAATTATTTATTTGAATCTTTAAGTTTTCATGAAAAATTACAACACAAAAACAGAATTCCGTGTTCAATGTGTGATAATTTTGTGCATAGACATCCTACAGATGACAAAAAAGTGTTTTTGGATAGTCTGATATGTATATTGTTAGGGATCAGAAGCATTAGAGGATTAATTTGTTTTAAAAATTTGGGGCATGTGGAACCTTTCTATGGAATTGACCTTCTACAGTTTCATTATCACATCCAATCCAGCAAGTGGTATTGACAACTCCATCAACAATGTCAGATGCATTGACCATCCAGTATACTGTACTTCCGTTGGTTCCCATGCTCGCATTGACAGTAATAGCAGATGGACAGTATATATTTGGACCAATGCCTGTTCAAAATATTATCAATAACAACATTTGGTTTATCTGTGAAATTTCCAACTGTCGTCAGCTTAGTTTTCTTAGCATTTAGCTTCAACAGTCTCTTCTTCCCGATTTGTTAACATTTTCTGTAATTTGCGTTATATTCTAGAGGCTGTTTGATACCAGTGCAGTATCATCAGCATTTAACGCAGAATTGTGATGTTTTCATCACCAATAGTTATTCTCAGATTTTCAATGTCTGCGTCACGCATACCAGTCTCGATATATAGACAGAAAAGGGATGGCGAGGCAATACAACCTTGTCGAACACCTTTATGTATGGCAAAGGGATCGGTGTACTTTCCATTCCATCTCATAACAGCTGACTGACCAATATATAGTTTTGGAGAAAAGGGACAATACACTTGTGATATCCCATATTGATCAGCATGTCAAAGAGCTGAACTTGACTGATGCTATCGAAAGCTTTGCTGTAGTCTACGAACAGCTTTAAATGTTTGTGTGTTTATTATTGCATCCGTATATGCAATGTACATTCTGTGCAATTATCCATTAAAAAAGATTATATATATATATATATATATATATATATATATATATATAAATGGTAGCACTTTTCAGACTAACTAAACTTAAAAATAGGCATAAGCTTTCGTAGCTACAGCTACTTAATCAGTTGCATCTGATGTAGTAGCTGTAGATATGAAAGCTTATGGCTATTTTTAAGTTTAGTTAGTCTTAAAAGTGCTACCATTTATATATATCTCTTATTCTACCTGACTAACACGGCTGCATACAGATCCATTAAAAAAGGAATAGTACATGTAAAGAGTTATGCCGACATCATCTCAATAAGTTCATATTGAACCCAGCACGTAAAATTTAGGCAAGTTGTATGGTTGTGCTTCCTATGAGTATGCTTAGTGTCCAAAAAAGGTTGCTCACAAATGAACTGCAAGTTATGGTTACTGTCAGATTGTTTAGTTATATGAATGCTGATACTGTGTAATCGATTAAAGTGCAACCATAGCACAATACAAGATTTTCACAGGTCTTGATTTTCAAGACCTACAAATTTGGAAACACCATTGGTCCGAGAGCAAGACGAGACCAAGACGAGACCAAGACCAGACCAAGACCATAAGGAGACAAGACCAAGACTGAGACCAATAAAAGTGGTATAGAGACCTATAACACTGTTCAAC
>CM055823.1:32170779-32221398 GCA_029582265.1 Zoroaster sp. YZ-2022
CATAGTCGGTTTTAAAAAACCTTATATTGTAAAGAAAATGAAAATTCATTCTAGCAGGTTTAATTATTACTAATTATGAAACCCAAAATTCACCACCCAAATTATGTAATGGTCTTGCAAAATTTAAATGAAACAAAATTTTATAATTATTAGAAATATGAAGGGTACATTTTGTTTGGGGTAAATGTAACCATTTAGAAATATGCAATATACCGCATATTGTGTAAGAAATGGGGTCTATTCTGGTTAATTAAATAATGAAGTGAACCCAAACTTAGCTAACTCCCAAAAATTTAATGTTTAGAATATGGTTCTCTTATAATTTCATGAAAACAAAATTAATATATAATATAGTCAAAAATAATATATCTATATAAGAAAATATGTTCATTTGTTAAATTGCTATTAATTAGTAAACCAAATTAGCCACTCCAAACAAGGCACCATATATTCAAGATTTAAATGGAAATAAACTAATTATTACTAACATTTCAAAGTAACCATTATATGTATACCAAGAAAATTAATTTTTAAAATTAAATACCACCCAAATTATGTATGGTCTTAAGATTATAAATTTGAATTATTAACATGAAGGGTACATTTTCTTAGGTAAGTAACCATATCATGTACAACATCACCATTCAGCCAATTGACCTAATTAGTAACCACCAAAAATTATATTCAAGATCAAAGCAACACCATGAAGGTACTGTTTCAGGATAAATGACCATAGTCAAAAGAATATAACGCACAAAGAAATTATGCTCATTCTGGCTGGCCAATTAGTAGAACCAAACAGCCAACTTAAAAAATTATGTGCCCATTATTCACGACGGAACAAAAATTTTTACACTTATTTAAAACAGAAGGGGTACATCTTACCGTGAGGTGGTATACACACACACACAGTAGTCAAAACAATATACCGCATATTGTGCACGAAAATAGCGTTCATTCTAGCAATACAGCTACCAGCCATTAATTATTAACCAAATTAGCCACCCAAACAAACAGTGGTATGGTCTTTGCGATTTATGAAACAAAATTTCATAATTTATTGAACATGAAGGGGTACATTTTGTTTAAAAATGCAATCTAAATGGTAAGGGTAACAATATACCGTGATATATTTAAAAGAAAATGGGTCTATTCTAGCAGCTAATCATTTTAATTAGTGTCCAAAATTTAACGTACCCCAAAATTAAGTGTGCCCAGTGGTATGGTTTCTTTGGCAGATTATGAAACAAATTTCACAATTTATTGAACATGAAGGCAAGATTTGTTTTTAAAGCAACTGTTTCAAAATAAATACAGAAGACAAAGAAAATGGCGTCTATTTTAGCAGCTTAATTGGCAATACTGAAAGTGTCCAAATTAGCCACCTCCAAAATTCATGCCCAAAAGTCTAAGGGTCTTTAGAGTTATAAACAAAATTTTCAGCACTTATTGAACATGAAGGGGGTAAGATTTTGTTTGGGGGTAAGTACGAAGTCGAGAGGTGTACAATATACTGGATATTGAGCAAGAAAAATTATGTCTATTCTAAGCAGCTTAATTTGGCCAACACTGCGGAACCAAATTAGCCACCTCCAAACATATAAGGGGCCTAGGTATATTCTTAAGATTATGAAACAAAATTTCACAATTTATTGAACATGAAGTACATTTTGTTTTGGGGGTAAATGCAATCATAGTCGGTACATATACATGGCTAGAAACAGTCTATTCCCCAGCAGCTAATTAGCCATTAATTATAAACCAAATTGCCACCTGCACTCTAAGTGTGCCCAGTGGTATATTCCCAAGGATCAAAGAAACAAAATTTCATAATTTATTGAACATGAAGGGGTACATTTTGTTTAGGGGGTAAATGCAACATTGTCGGTATATGCAAAATAATATACCGCATATTGTGTAAGCAAGTATGTTCATTCTAGTGCTAATTGGCCACACTAGGAACCAAATTAGCCACCTCCAAAAAATTTAAAAATGCAGTCTATGGTATCTCCTTAAGATTAAAGAAACAAAATTTCATAATTTATTGAAATATGAAGGGTACATTTTGTTTGGGGTAAATGGGCAATCATAGTCGGTATGTGTACAACATACCGCATATTGTAAGAAAATATGGGTCTATTCTAGGGTAAAATAACAGGGGAACCAAATTAGCCACCCAAAAATTAGTCCTATGGTATGGTCTTTTAAGATTATGAAAAAATTTATAATTTTATTAAATACAAATTTTGTTTGGGGTAAATGCAATCATAGTCGGTATGTGTGTTAAATATACCCACATTTTGGCAAAAGAAATGGCGTCTATTCTAGTGTTAATTTGGTCCAAATTAGTAAACCAAATTACCCACCTCCAAAATTATGTCTATATAAAAATTCTTAAGATTATAGAATAAAATTTCATACTTATTGAACATGAAGGGCATTTTTCTTTGGGGTAAATGCAATCATAGTCGGTATGTGTACAATATAATGCATATTGTGTGTAAGAAAAATGTATGTCTATTCTAGAAGCTTAATTTGGGGCCATTAAATTTTAGTAAAAACCAAATTAAACCCAAAATTAACTGTGCCCAGTGGTATGGTCTTTTACGATTATGAAAACAAAATTTCATAATTTTAAATATTAAACATGAAGGGCACCTGCCGGTGAGTATGTCATTATAGTCGGTGTGTACAATATACCGCATATTGTGTACGAAAATAGCGTTCATTCTATGGGGAAGCACTTAGCCAAATTAATTATGAACCCAAAAGCCACCTCCAAAATTAAGTAAAAAGGCCCAGTGGTATGGTCTTAAGATTATGAAACAAAATTTCATAATTTATTGAACATGTATAAGCATTTTGTTTGGGGGTAAAATGCAATCATAGTTTGTGCAATATACCTATTATTGTGTAAGAAGAAAATGGCGTTCATTCTAGCAGCTAATTTGGGCCATTTTAAAAGTAACCAAATTGTCACCTCCAAAATTAGATGTTCCAGCAGTATGGTTCTTATGTTATAAACAAAATTTCATAATTTATTGGAATATGAAGGGTACATTTTGTTTGGGGTAAATGCAACTGTCGGTATGTGTACATTGTGTAAGAAAATGGCGTCTATTCTAGCAGCTAATTACTATTAATTAGTAAACCAAATTACCCACCTCCAAAAATTAAGTGTGCCCAGTGATATGGTCTTTTTAAGATTATTATAGAATAAAATTTCATAATTTATTGAACATGAAGGGTATATATTTTCTTTTGGGGGTAAAATGTAATCATAGTCGGTATGTGTACAATATACCCCATATTGTGTAAGAAAATGGCGTCCATTTTGTAGCTTAATTGGCCAAATTGGAAACCCAAAATTTAATAACCCAAAAATTTAAGCGTGCCCAGTGGTATGGTCTTTACGATTATGAAACAAAAATTTCATAATTTAGTTAAACATGAAGGGCATCTTGTTTCGTGAGTATGTCATAGTCGGTGTGTACAATATACCGTAGTATATTGTGTACGAAAATGGCCAGTTCATTCTAGCAGCTAATTTAAAACCATTAATTAGGGAACCCAAAAATTAGCCACCCAAAATTAAGTGTGCCCAGGTATGGTCTTTAAGATTATGAAACAAAATTTTCATAATTTATTGAACATGAAGGGTACATTTTGTTTTAAAACTAAATGTAAATCATAGTCGGTAGGTAAAATATACCGCATATTGTGTGTAAAAATGGCGTCTATTCTAGCAGCTACTGGTTAAAAGTGAACCAAATTAGCCGACCCAAAAATTTAAGCAACAAAGAGGTTTTTTCAAGATTATGAAATAAAATTTCATAATTTATTGAACAATAGTGGCACATTTTGTTTGGGGTGGGTGTAAAATCGCAGTTTGTATGTGTGTTGAATGGATATTGAGTAAGAAATGGTTCATTCAGCAGCTAATTGGCCATTAACGGTAAGTAGAACCAAATTACTACCTCCAAAAATTTAATGTGCCCAGCAGATGGTCTTAAGATTTGCGAAACAAAAATTTACAATTTATTGAACATGAAGGTACATTTTGTTTGGGGTAATGCAATCATAGTCGGTATGTGTACAATATACCGCATATTGTGTAAGAAATGGCGTCTATTCTAGCAGCTTAATTAGCCAAATTAATTAGCAAGGTGTGTAAATTAGCCACCTCCAAAAAATCAAGCAGCCCAGTGGTATGGTTCTCAAGATTATGAAACGTAAAATTTTCATAATTTATTGAACATGAAGGGTACATTTTGTTTGTGTAAATGCAATCATTGTCGGTATGTTACAATATAACGTATATTGTGTAAGAAAAATGGCGTCTATTCTAGCAGCTAATTTGGCCATTAATTAGTGAACCAAATTAGCCACCTCCAAAAATTAAGTGTGCCCAATGGTATGGTCTTTAAAGATTAGAAACAAAATTTCATAATTTATTGAACACGAAGGGGTACATTTTGTTTGGGGGTAAGTGCAATCGTAGTCGGTGGCGTGTACAATATAAAATGGATATTGAGAAGAAAATGGTTGTCACCTAGCAGCAGCTAATTGGGTTAATATTAATTAGGAAACCTAAATTAGCCACCTCCAAAAATTATGTGTCTAGTTATGGTCTTTAAGATTATGGAAACAAAATTTCATAATTTATTGAACATGAAGGTACATTTTGTTGGGGTAAATGCAATCATAGTTGCAGTGTACAAATATACCGGTTATTGTGTAAGAAACATGGGTCTATTCTAGCAGCTAATTAGCCATTAAATTTGGTAACCCAAAATTAGCCACCTCCAAAAACTGGAGTGTGCCCAGTAGAGGTTCTTTAAGATTATGAAACAAAATTTCAAAATTTATTGGAACATGAAGGGTACATTTTGTTTGGGGCAAATGCAATCATTGTTTTGTATGTGTACAATATACCTTACAATTTTGGCAAGAAATGGCGTCTATTCTAGCAGCCACTTGGCCATTAATTAGTGAACCAAATTAGCCACTCCCAAAATTATGTGCCCAATGGTATGGTCTTTTAAGATTATGAAACAAAATTTCATAATTTATTGAACACGAAGGGTACATTTATTTGTGTGCGCAATCGTAGTCGGTATGTGTACAATATACCGACATTGAGTAAGAAAATTGTCTATTCTAGCAAGCTAATTATTAATTAGTGAACCAAATTAGCCACCCCAAAATTTAAATGTGCCCAGTGGTCTTTAAGATTATGAAACAAAATTTCATAATTTTATTGAACACGAAGGGTACATTTTGTTTGGGGTAAAATGCAATCATAGTTTGCAGTGTACAATATACCGCATATTGTGTGTTATGAAAATGGCTCATTCTAGCAGCTTAATTAGCCATTAATTAGTAACCCAAAAACCACCTCCAAAATTAAGTGTGCCCAGTGGTATGGTTTTTAAGATTATGGAAAACACCATAATTTACTATTGAACATGAAGGGTACATTTTTGGGTTTGGGGGTAAATGCAATCATTGTCGGTATGTGTACAATATACCGCATATTGTGTAAGAAAATGGCGTTCATTCTAGCAGCTAATTGGCCATTAATTAGTGAACCAAATTACTACCCCAAAAATTAAAGTAAAGCCTAGTGTAGATGGTCGTTAAGATTATGAAACAAAATTTCATAATTTATTGAACACAGAAGGGTACATTTTGTTTGGGGTAAATGCAATCATAGTCGGTATAAAATAATATACCGATATATTGTAAGAAATGGAGTCTATTTAGCAGCTAATTGGCCATTAATTATGAAACCAAAAACCACCCCAAAAAATTGTTATGTGTCCAGTATTTGGTTTCTTTAAGATTATGAAACAAAAATTTCATAATTTATTGAAACATGAAGGGTACATTTCGGTTTGGGGTAAATGCAAATCATAGTCGGTATGTGTACAATATACTGCATATTGTAGTAAGAAAATGGCGTCTATTCTAGTACAACCTACATTAGTGGGGAACCAAATTACCCACCCCAAAATTAAATGTGCCCAGTGATATGGTCTTTAAGATTATAGAATAAAATTTCTATAATTTATTGGAACATGAAGGGTAACATTTTCTTTGGGGTAAATGCAATCATAGTCGAAAATGTGCAATAATATACCGCATATTGTAAGAAAATGGTGTCTATTCTAGGTTTAATACTATTAATTAGTGGAACCAAATTAGCCAACCCCAAAAATTTAAAGTGCCCAGTAGTATGGTCTTTGACGATTATGAAACAAAATTTCATAATTTATTAAACATGATAGGAAGGGTACATCTGTTTTCGGGTGAGTGCATGTAGAAGTCGGTGTACAATATACCGCAGTATATTGTGTACTTAGTAATGAAGGTTTTCATTCTAGTGTTAATATTACCATTAACAGTGAACCAAATTAGCCACCCCCAAAAAATTAAGTGTGCCCAGTGGTATGGTATTCTTAAGATTCTGGAAACAAAATTTCATAATTTATTAGAACATGAAGGGCACATTTTGTTTTAAAATGCAATCATAGTGGTATGTGTACAACATACCGCATATTGTGTGAAGAAAATGGCGTCTCATTCTAGCAGCCACTGGCCATTAATTAGTGAACCAAATTAGCTCACCCAAAATTAGATGTCCTAGTGGTGTGATCTTCGCGATTGAGGAAACAAAATTTCACAATTTATTGAACATGAAGGGCCATTTTGTTAAAATGCAATCATAGTCGGTATGTGTACACATATAACCGTATATTGTTTTTAAAAAAAATGGCGTCTATTCTAGCAGCTAATTGGCCATTAATTAGTAAAACCAAAATTTACTCCACCCAAATTAAGTGTGCCCAGTGATATGGTCTTTAAGATTATAGAATAAAATTTCATAATTTATTGAACATGAAGGGTACATTTTCTTTGGGGTAAATGTAATCATAGTCGGTATGTGTACACATACCGTATATTGTGTAAGAAAATGGCGTCTATTCTAGAAGCTAATTGGCCATTAATTAGGGGAACCAAATTAGCCAACCTCCAAAAATTAATATGTAAAGCCCAGTGGTGATGGTCTTTACGATTATGAAACAAAATTTCATAATTTATTTAAACATGAAGGGTACATCTTGTTTCGGGTGAGGTATGTCATAGTTTGGGTGTAAACAATATACCCCATATTGTGTACGAAAATAGCGCGTTCTATTCTAGCAGCTAATTAGCCATTAATTAGTGAACCAAATTAGCCACTCCAATTCTTAAAATTATGTGCCTAGTGGTATGGTCTTTAAGATTATGAAACAAAAATTTCATAATTTATTGAACATGAAGGGTAAGCATTTTGTTTGGGGTAAAATGCAATCATAGTTTATGGTGTGTACAACATACCGCATATTGTGTAAGAAAAATGGCGTCTTATTCTAGCAGCTAATTGGCCATTACATTAGTGTGAACCAAATTAGCTTTTACCTCCAAAAAATTAAGTGGCAGCCCAATGGTATGAGTTCTTTTAAGATTATGAAATAAAATTTCATAATTTATTGAACATGAAGGGTACATTTTGTTTGGGTAAGGCACGTAGTTTGGTATGTGTACAATATACCGGATATTGAGTAAGAAAATGGCGTTCATTCTAGCAGCTAATTGGCCTATTAATTAGTGAACCAAATTAGCCAAACCTCCAAAATTAAGTGTGTACCTAGTGGTATGGTTCTTTAAGATTATGAAACAAAATTGTTAAATTTTATTGAACATGAAGGGGTACATTTTGTTTGGGTAAAATGCAATCATAATGTTTGGTATGTGTACAATATACCGCATATTGTGTAAGAAAATGGCGTCTATTCTCAGCAGCTTAATTAGGCCATTAATTAGTGTAAACCAACCAGCCACCCATAAAATCAAGTGTGCCCAGTGGTATGGTCTCTTTAAGATTAGTGAAACAAAATTTCACAATTTAATGGAATGAAGGGTACATTTTGTTTGGGGTAAATGCAATCATTGTCGGTATGTGTACAATATACCGCATATTGTGTAAGAAAATGGCGTCTATTCTAGCAGCTAAATTGGCCATTAATTAGTGAACCAAATTAGCCACCTCCAAAATTGCCTAATGGTATGGTCTTTAAGATTATGGACAACAAATTTCATAATTTATTGAAACACGAAAGGGTACATTTGTTTGGGGTAAGTGCAATCGTTTTCGGTATGTGTACAATATACCGGATATTGAGTAAGAAATATGGCGTCTATTCTAGCAGCTAATTGGCCATTAATTAGTGAACCAAATTAGCCACCTCCAAAATTAAGTGTGCTCCAGTGGTTTTCTTTAAGATTATAGAAACAAAATTTCAGCAATTTATTGAAACATGAAGGGCAGGTATTTGTTTGGGTAAATGCAATCATAGTTTGGTAAGGTGTGTACAATATACCGCATATTGTGTGTGTTAGAGAAAATGGCGTTCATTCTAGTGCTTAATTAGCTAGCCATTAATTTGTGAAACCAAATTAGCCACCTCCAAAAATTAAGTGTGCCTAGTGGTATGGTGGTCTTTAAGATTATAAAACAAAATTTCATAATTTATTGAACATGAAGGGTACATTTTTGTTTGGGGTAAATGCACCATTGTTTAGGTATGTGTACAATATACCGCATATTGTCGGTTAAGAAAATGGCGTCTCATTCTTAGTAGTTACAATGGGCCATTAATTAGTGAACCAAATTAGCCACCTCCAAAATTAAGTGTGCCCAGTGGTATGGTCTTTTAAGACAGGAAACAAAATTTCATAATTTATTGAACATGAAGGGTACATTTTTGTTTGGGGGGTAAATGCAATCGAAGTTTTGGTATGTGTACAATATACCCCATATTGTGTGTTAGAAAATGTTATTCTTTTATTCTAGCAGCTAATTGGCCATTAATTAGTGAACCCAAAATTTAAAGGCCACCCAAAATTATGTGTCCAGTGGTATGGTCTCTTTAAGATTATGAAACAAAATTTTCATAATTATTGAACATGAACATGTACATTTTGTTTGGGGGTAAATGTACCATCATAGTCGGTATGTGTACAATATACCGTATATTGTGTGTGTAAAAGAAAATGGTGTCTATTCTAGCAGCTAATTGGCCTATTAATTAGTAAAACCAAATTACCCACCTCCAAAATTAAGTGTGCCCAGTGATATATATCTTTAAGATTATAGAATAAAATTTCATAATTTATTGAACAAGGGTACATTTTCTTTGGGGTAAATGCAATCATATCGGTATGTGTACAATATACCACCGTATATTGTGCAAGAAAATGGCGTCTATTCTAGAAGCTCAATTGGGTCATTAATTAGTGAACCAAATTAGCTAACTCCAAAAATTAAGTGTGCCCAGTGGTATGGTCTTTACGATTATGAAACAAAATTTTACAATTTATTAAACATGAAGGGTACATCTTGTTTCGGGTGAGTGCATGTCATAGTCGCAGGCGTATGTGAAGCAATATACTGCATATTGTGTTGAAAATAGCGTCTAGATTCTAGTAGCAGCTAATTAGCCATTAATTAGTGAACCAAATTAGCCACTTCTCAAAAATTTAAGTGTGCCCAGTGGTATGGTTCTTTAAGATTATGAAACAAAATTTCACAATTTATTGGAACAGGGACACATTTGTTTTGGGTAAATGCAATCATAGTCGGTATGTGCAAGCAATATAATGCATATGTGTAAAGAAAATGGGCGTCTATTCTAGCAGCTTAATTGGGCCCGGTTAATTAGTGAACCAAATTAGCCACCCCAAACATGTGCCCAATGGTATGGTCTTTTAAGATTATGAAACAAAATTTCATAATTTATTGAACATGAAGGGGCAATATTCTTGTTTGGGTAAGTGCACCGTAGTCGGTATGTGTACAATATACCTGGATATTGAGTAAGAAAATGGCGTCTATTCTAGCAGCTAATTGGCCACGGTTAATTATGGAACCAAATTAGCCTCCAAAATTTAAAGCGTGCCCAGTGGTATGGTCTTTAAAAAGATTATGAAACAAAATTTCATAAATTTTATTGTCCATGAAGGGCATTTTGTTTGGGGTAAATGCAATCATATGTCGGTATGTAAACAATATACCGTTATTGTGTAAGAAAATGGCGTCTCATTCTAGCAGCTAATTAGCCATTAATTAGTGAACCAAATTAGCCACCTCCACCAAATTAAGGTGCCCAGTGGTATATTTAAGATTATGTCAAAATTTCATAATAATTTATTGAACATGAAGGGTACATTTTTTTGGGGTAAATGCAATCATAGTCGGTAATGTGTACAATATACCGCATATTGTGCAAGAAGAAAATGCGTTTCACTTCTAGCAGCTAATTGGCCATTAATTAGTGGAACCCAAATTAGCACCCAAAAATTAAGTGTGCCCAATGGTATGGTCTTTTAAGATTATGAAACAAAATTTCATAATTTATTGAACATGAAGGGTACATTTTGTTTGGGGGGTAAGTGCAATCGTAGTCGGTATGTATACAATATACCGCATATTGAGTAAGAAAATGGGGCGTCTTATTCTATAGCTAATTGGCCATTACCATTATGAACCAAATTAGCCACCTCCAAAATTAAGTGTGCCCAGTGGTATGGTCTTCCTTTAAGATTATGAAACAAAATTTCATAATTTATTGAACATGAAGGGTACATTTTTGTTTGGGTAAATGTAATCATGGTTTTGGTATGTGTACAGTATACCGCATATTGTGTAAGAAAAATGGCGTCATATTCTAGCAGCTAATTAGCTGTCATTAATTAGTGAACCAAATTAGCCTACCTCTGCAAAATTAAGTGTGCCTAGTGGTATGGTCTTTTAAAGATTATGAAACAAAATTTCATAATTTATTGAACATGAAGGTACATTTACTTGGGGTGAGTGGAACTGCATTCAATATTTATGTAGTATATAATGAATAATTAGGTCTACGTTGTAGCGGCTAATTACGTCACCAATTAGTAAGCCAAATTACCTTTGTAGTACATTCAAATATACCCAGTATTATGATTTTTAAGAATATGGAAACAAATTTGCGATAAATATAGATAATATAAAATTTCGTTCAAAATAATCCAGTGAAACATTCTGAAATACAGAGCGGTTTAATTCACCACCTTGAACTGCATGTGGATTCTATTTTTTGAATAACGCACGCGGGCGGTTGGGTAGTTCGTGAGTCCGCGGTTGGAATTTCATTGGCCCAATACGCGGCTAGCTTCAGTCTGGTGTCAAACGATCCAAACACTCAGTTATCAAGAACACATAACAAATTCTGGAGATTGTGTCTTGTGAAAAGACTCAATATCACCTTTTGTGCACAAAATATCTCAACAAAACAAGATGATAAAAAAGGATTATAGCGAATTAACTCTGAACATTTTATTAGGTAAGTTCGAGCGGCACCTGTTGGCACCTGTTGCGTTTATTTTTAAATATTATTTTATTGAAGCCAGTTAGCAAAATTTCCTAAATGGTTAGTGCATGTTTTTCGTTTAATCATCCCAGCACTAATTGTAATATTTATGTAATAACCAAATGATATGTTTAATTTACATTTTAGTCTTTGATATCTATATCTAAAATCAACACAACAAATAAACAAACATACAAGGCCTTTAACATTTAAGCATTATTATGTTTTTGTAAAAGTAAGGTTTCTTTTTATTCATAAAGTCACTAGTGACTTCTTCCCAAAAATGTTTCTTGGACACTACCTTTCTCAGAAATTGAACCAAAGTATAATGTTATTTTTTCATGGATCATGAGGAAGAATAATTGTGCTGTATATATATATATATATATTTTCTAACAAAATTTTCAGAAAATTTAGTACGATGGATAAAGACATCCAGTTTATTACTTTTTGCAATTAATTAAGTTTTAATTTACTAACGTCACTGAAAAAAGCAGGCAATACCGTACTTTGTCAGCAGCGTTCACGAGAAAGTATTATTGCTTCACATATACCACTTCTCAACCGGCCTGATGTGATCTTTTACTCCGGTCCCAAACAGAAACTTCAATTTCAACACATTCTAACACAAACGTATATGTATTTTGAAGCTATATTAATATTGTTATGATAACAGACGTCGTATTTTCGCAACATACTACAACCTTGATATGTATATGAAATCGTTGTTCTAACGTCATGATAACGTCATCAGGTATCGAATTAACCTAATTCAAAGTTTAGTATTTCAAAAAAATCATATCTCTATGTACCACAGAAGATATTTTTCACAATCTTGCATCATCTTAAATATCTTGGAACAATGTCACATTTCGTTCAAGCAGACATGCACCCTTTAAATCTGACCTCTGCTTACGGCCGAAACCGAAGTTTTTTGGGAAAATGAATATTCGAAGACTATATTCCGTACATGTATTATGTACAGCCCATTTCGCACCGGCCTTTTCAACATTTATATTTATTTCTGCAGACATAGCGCAAGAGTTAGCAGTCTTAACTCATTAGGCCTTGGTGGGCGCAATGTGCCCCTGCTAATTTTTTAAATAATCCCTCAGAAGAAGCTTTATCCGATCACACTGAATTTATTCTTTGGGGACCTCACGCAAAAATCAGTGATATTAGGTGTTCATGGTTGCATATAGCAACCGTTTATTTTGGCCAGATCCAATTGAATTTCCATTTTTGGGGTTTAAAATAGATTTTGATACTGTTAAACATTCATTCAATAGACCTATGGGTTTTGGGGGTTTTTTGTGTCATTTGTCATCAGTAGTACCATGGATGTTATTATATTCAGCATTATTAGGTGTTCGAGTTACAGCGTGAACACACCTCTATTGATATTGTTCGGGTTTTTTTTTTTCTTCTTCTTCATCTTATTCTTCTTCTTCTTTCTTCCGAATAAGAATTATCCAGAGACAAAACATATAGTTGCAGAGTTCAGAACTCCTAAAACTTGACACATAGTTAGACCTTAACATGTAGTTTTATGTCAAATTGTGACGTCATAGTGAGATCATCAGATATCGAATTACACTAAATCAAAGTTTAATATTTTCAAAAATCATATCTCATGAACCACACACGATATTTTCACAGTCCTTTAAACCATGTTTATAGATCTTTAATTATGTGATTTTTCGTACACAGACGACCCCAATCTGACCTCTCCTTCCGGTCGAAACCGGAAGTTGAAAAATTTCTAAAGATTTAAAAATCATATCTCATGAACCACAGAAAATATTTTCACAATCTTTGCATCATCTTACAGACCTTGAAATATGTCACATTTCTTACAGACATGACCCCAATTTGACCTCTCCTTCCGGTCGAAAATAGAAGTTTAAAAACAACTATTCAGAAGCACAGCCATATTGACGTTCTCTTGCCACACAGACATATCGGCCTATGTGTGCGTTATCTAATTAGAATAGAATAGTTCGAGTTTACGAAGACCGCGCAGGTCATGACCCGCCATGCATGTACGCGCTTTTCAGCATGCAGCAGCAAAACAATGGCTTCCTGGAGTGTCGGGCCTGGTCTGCAGAAAATGCGTCGCAGAAAATGTACTAATTTAGTATGGAATACAAATTGTTATCATTTTTGGATGAGTTGACAAAGATTCTTCATGTGCAAGTGGATGGAAGAAATAGACGGTATGGTTGAGTGTGATATTGCCACGTTCCAAAGCAACATGTGGAGGAAGAAAATCTATTTTCCTTCCTCCATGGTTGTTAGCTGTTGAGCTAACGTACATAACATACGTCGCAGCTAACGTTACAGGTAATGTAGGAATTACGAAAAGAATTTGGAAAACATCTGACCCAATCAAACTACATATTTTGTAAAATAGCGACTTTAGTCATATATGAAAAATATCCTTGACAATTTAACTTATGTCTTCAGACTTTAATATCTCATTGTGATCTGTCCTCCAGTATCGTGTAGTGACAATTTAAAACAAAGATCATTCCTGGTGATTATTTTCAGAAGTTACCAATACCTTTGACCAACAAAATAAACTATAACCCTAACCACCCCAAATCCATCAAAATCCTGAAAGGGTACCTTTTTGGGGAAAAATCAGCACTGTTGAAAATGGGATCTTTATACGGAGTTTTATCAGATACTTAAAGTAATACTACATGTATTGTAAAGGTAATAAACATAACTTTGTTACATGAGCCAAGAATATTCAACCTTTGGCGGTGTAAATAAGCATGGAAATGAACTTCGTTGAACTAAAAGTTTTGGGTTATTTTTTAAGAAAAATGAAGATGGATGCTGACCCAATTATTTATTATTTTACATGTATGGATGAATAGCCGACATTCCTAAAATTAATTACCATTCGATTTACAGATTTATGGGTACCACTTGAGTGTACAATGCTTCCATTTGCAGGGCTGAGAGGAAGGAAGAAATAAGATTAAGAAGAAACAGAAACATCAAGGTAGGCAAATATTGAAAATACGGGTAGAATGTCGCATCCGACCGCCACTTTTTCTCATTCAGTATAACCATTAAAGTAATCTTACCACCTCGTAAGGTGGAGAATATAAGGATGATGATGGACATATACTTCACATTATTCCAGGATATTTATTTCATGAAAATCAGCCATTTTGCTATACGATGAATTCCTCAGTCATGTCAGTCTGATGTCGTAAACTCCACAATTAGTGACCAACACAGTCATTTGTACATGCGCAGTGGCAACTATAATAGGATCCTTCTATTTTCTGAAGGGGAGGATTTTTTTCTGAAGGGAAATAAAAGTGGATTTTAAAGATAGTTTTCGCTTTCTGTACCACCAAAATCGATAGAATAATTTTAACTGTTAGTGGTTGCCAAAATTCCCAAAAACCCTTTAAAAGTGGTGGTCGGATACGACATTCTTTCCAAAAAATTCAATCAAGTTTCAAGTATGCAGTAAGTTTGGCGATAACGATTTTTTTTATCCACGATATATCGGCAAACATATATTGCAATTTTCAATATCACAATTCTTTTTTGCATTCATGCATGATTGCTTTAGAGCCAATAACCTAAAGGAAAATTTCTACAAGTGTCACAATAAATTGCAAATTTATTTGCAGAGCGTGTATGTACTTCTGAAGTAGTTTGCTTTTGTTTCTCATTTCTAAAAGCTCAAAAGACTAATGGTTTTATTTCCATGGAATGTCTGACTTGACTCACAATGTCGATTTATATTTTATCGTGATATATTTGTATTATGATTCGCCGATATGCCGATAACTTAAATAGGTTCTCGATATTGTAATCGAATAAAAAGTTATTGCAATATTCGATATCGTGTTTATCGCCCAAGCTTAGTATGCAGTAAAATTGTTTCTAGTTATATGTTGCTTTTCGTTTCTTTCTATCTGTTTACCTTGTCTTGTGTGTTTACTTTTTGTTAATTTTCACTCTTTTGTCTACAATGCCCATTCCCTTACTCACTTATTCCTCTACTTCTATTAAATATTTATCATTCTTTCTTCATACATATTCAGGTCACGAGCTCGAGCGGTAAGAATGCAGCACTGAACCCCAGAGAAGGAAAAACCGTGGTCTTCATCAGACTTACTCCCGACAAACCGAGAAAATTAAAAAAACTGATAAGTATTCACAGTGCCAAACCTTGATTGCATGCCAACTATTTGAAGCAGCCCAACGGAAAGATGAGAGGTTACTTTTGCAAATCGAAGATAAAGATCTTGTGAGTTTAAGGGTTTGCTATCATTGTCTTTGCTATAATGAGTATGTACCCAATTCTTGACAAGGCCAGATCCATCAGATAAAATACCTATTTGGTACAATGATGCATAAATAAAATTCTGTGAAGAAGTCATCCAGAAGAGAATAATAAAAACAATGAAATTCTTTTCACAAAGTCATTACATCGTAAGTTCATCAAGTATGTACAAGAAGTGGAGGGAGTTGATTGAGTTGACCCACAATCTGGAAAAAACACGTCTGAAAAGTACATTTCCTACGCTGGTAATTCATAGATCATTTTACTAAGAATACAGTTGACTTGGTGTACAGCCAAACTCTCCCTGCAAAATAACTGGTATAGAGACTGCAGTTGGCTCAGATACATTATGTACTGATACCGATACTGGGAGCAGTTAAGGTGTTGAGAAGCAGAGAGATTTTTACATAAAAGTGCATAATAATCTTCACACACTCTTCAATGCATCAGCTGTACTATATACATGTAATACACTTATAATGAAGAAATCACATGGCATTACAGTTGCCCTGGCCATCAACTTCAGATGACTTATCCTTGCAGACTGCTTAACAAATGAGCCAGTAATTTTAAATTGCCTGCTTTGTTCATCTTACACTAGGACACTGATTCCATGACCCGTTGAAAGTCTACTCTGATTGAGATGATATTGCCCCTTTAACCATTATCTTTAATTGAAAAATTCTGTTGACTTTCTTTTCATGCACCAGTAAAAGTTTTTTTTTTAAAGTTTAACAATACTAGCCAAAACCAATTAATGGCAGGGACTACATGTTCACTTGGAATATTTGTTGGAATATTTAGTACTTCAGAAAAAATTATTCTTTTCATTGCAAATTAGACCTTGAAGTTTGATAACCTTTATCCTGCATGAAATGGATTATTATTGATGGGTGCAAAATGGATGGAAAAAGGAGTATCATGACCATGACAAAATAAAGCAGAAGTGTCATTCAAAAGATAAATTTGTTTTATTTTCCTTTATTACTTATTAATTGTGTGTATTAACGAAGAATGTGTTTTATCAATTTAAATATTTACACAAAACATTGACAATTAATAACCAATACTGAACTTTTTAAAGATGATAAAAGATTTACAAATTGGTCTCTGATGTAGGCAGGGTTAGAATCAGGGTTGCCCTAATATAAGCGGGTGGGGCTCAAGGCAAGGAGATGGGGGATGGGAAACGAAACCCCAAAATATTGAGATGTATGGTCAATTTAGATTGTTTTCACATGATCAATTAAATTGCAATACTACCCCACAACACCATGGATCTTACCCTGGGAGTAAGGGGTAGAGGACTGGGGGATCAGACGGGTTCAGACCTTTTATTCAAGGCAATTTTTTTTAAACTGGTTCATTTTTTACAATGACAAATATTCCCAAATATGGAATCCCTTTCAAAACTCTTTCCAAACATAAAAAACATAGCCTATGTGAACTATTCAAATTATATTAAAATTGAAAATGTACATTAAAATGTACAGTTTTCAAAATGGCCGAAAGAGGGCGCTATTTTCATGTCATTCAAATGCAAATATTCGCCAAACGGGCAAGTTTCGTGATTGTGGATTTATATATTAGCAATTTACATGTAATGATCTACTGTTTCCACGCTCATGCCTGATATGTGTCACAAAACTCAATTTCTGAACACACTCATTGCACACCCCCTAGTCTAGTAGTCTGAAGTCAAATTACACGCCGAACTTATCTCTCGTAGCCATAGTCTCTTGTCAAGTCGCACTTGACACCACTGATGCGAGTTTTGTCATGAAACCTTTCTGAAGAGAAACCATATTTACCAAGTTCAGACTTAATTTGGTTGGAGGAATTTAAAATTATATGGGATGACTGAACCGGAAGTTAATGTATTCAGCACATGTTATTTTCATTATATATCATAAAAACACATATCTCCTGAAGTAACTCATATTATGAGGAACAATTTTGTGAAGTATGAATGACGTCACATAATTGAACCAGAAGTTCATGTATTCAGTATAACACAATATGTGGTATTTTATATATATTACATATTATGAAAACTCATATCTCCTGAAGTAACTCTTGTCTTTTAATAACTTTAGGTGATGATGTCATATTAGGCGCACTCGAACACCTTGAGTTTGTTTTTAACAAACTCTATACCTCTAGTTGTACTTTGGTTTACAAAATCCCAATTTTGGGTCAAAATATTTTTAAAATAATGTTTTTGGAACAATTTGACCATAAATATTGCTTTATAGCGCCCTCTAGTGGTAATTTAAATGCCGTTGCATTAATGCCTGTACTGAAGACAACATTTTTGAATAGTAATTTATGTAATAGAGAAATGATGTTTAATTATATTTTTAATCTAAAAACAACTTTTCTCTGACCTTCTCATTAAAGGATTAACATGTCACTAAACCTTAACTTATAGATGTAACTTATAGAAGTACTCTACATCAAAGTTTGATATAATATCGAAATATATCCAAAGAACCTACATTTTCAATCTTTGTACCATTTTAGAGTGCATGAATTTAATAATAATGTCGGGCATTTTAAAGCGCTTTTAAACAAGGTATCAAAGCGCTGTACATTATTACCCCTGCTCATCAGGCGCATAAATCATTCCAGAAACCACCATCAGCTCCTGGGGAGTATACAGCTCAATTGCTGCCATTTCGGCGCATATGGGCTAATCAAACACAACAACCAACTCTGCCCTCACAGGTACCCATTTACTCATGGGTGGAGAGAAGCATTTATGGTAAAGTGTCTTGCTCAAGGACACAAGTACCACGGTCGCGGTTGGGATTCGAACCCACATTCTGCACATTTTTATGTAGCGAAGACCCCAACTAGCCTCCCTTTCCGGTTCAAACCGGAAATTGAAGTTGAAAAATATTTTCACTCGCTATAATAAGATCTAAAGGCAAACCGATTTGGATCGAACTCGAACATGGGTTCAATGGATGAAATTGTTTTTGTCCTATGACAAAGTTTGAATGCTGTCACGTGACTTAAATATGATGTCACGTTATCATTCAGGAAGTTCAAAGACAATCACAGATTTAATAAGAAAACCAAACAAGCAATTAAAAGCAGTGCCGGGGATTGCCCAATCAAAAGCGAATCAAATCACTACCGCTAGGAAAACGCTATAGGCCCCAGCCTACAGCAAAAAACAAGTCAACAAGATACTATGAAACTGTATAGTGTCAAAATGTACACCTGCAATAGTGTCCACACTGGGGAACTAAATGTACACCTGCAATAGTGCCCACACTGAGGAACTAAATGTACACCTGCAATAGTGCCCACACTGAGGAACTAAATGTACACCTGCAATAGTGTCCACACTGAGGAACTAAATGTACACCTGCAATAGTGTCCACACTGGGAACCAAATGTACACCTGCAATAGTGTCCACACTGAGGAACCAAATGTACACCTGCAATAGTGTCCACACTGGGGAACTAAATGTACACCCGCAATAGTGCCCACACTGAGGAACTAAATGTACACCTGCAATAGTGTCCACACTGAGGAACTAAATGCACACCTGCAATAGTGCCCACACTGGGGAACCAAATGTACACCTGCAATAGTGCCCACACTGGGGAACCAAATGTACACCTGCAATAGTGCCCACACTGGGGAACTAAATGTACACCTGCAATAGTGTCCACACTGAGGAACCAAATGTACACCTGCAATAGTGCCCACACTGGGGAACTAAATGTACACCTGCAATAGTGCCCACACTGGGAACCAAATGTACACCTGCAATAGTGCCCACACTGGGGAACTAAATGTACACCTGCAATAGTGACCACACTGTGGAACTAAATGTACCCCTGCAATAGTGTCCCCACTGGGGAACGAAATGTACACCTGCAATAGTGTCCACACTGGGAACTAAATGTACACCTGCAATAGTGTCCACACTGGGGAACTCGTCCAATATGAACACCATTAAAAAATAAAGTTGACACAAGCTGGTGTTATTCTAACACCCTGACCTTTACAGGGATTGTATTATAAAGCAAACGGACTTACCATACTTTCTGCCACCTCCGTTGGTCATCCAAACATAGTCTTGTGATCCCTCATCTCCAATTATATTGCCGATATACTCCATAACAAACATCATTTCATCCAGCAAATCGATTTTCATAAAACTTCCACCTTTTCCACGTGTCTTGGACTGGCAGTATTCCTCTGCTTCCTCATACGGGAGTGATTGAGGAAAGTAACGGTAGCACTGGTTCTTATACTCGACCCATTGGAAGGAGCAACACGAGCACGATGCATGGCATACGGTGGATATAGCGAGGATGATTAGGACGATCCGTATCCCGCGAAAAACTTGCCCGTGCGTGTTGTTTCTTTTAGATAGAAACTCCATTTTGGTATGGTTAAATAATTTCGGGGCTCAGAATTCCAGGTTCACTCAGGAAATTTCGAAAAACGAACCCGTTAATTTATTCACGTGGATACACTGAAACAACAACTGCCCAAGAGCAGCTTTCAAATTAACCCTTTCAGTACCAGCCCATTTTTCACAGTGTGACCTTCCATACCAGGTAAATACTGGTGCAGATAATCCCTTGTGTACCATAGCAATTTTGGTGGCTTCTAATGAAGAGCGCCACCACTCTACACTCTGTAGTTAATGTACATGCACATGTGTGCAATTCCACTGTACAGCATGCAGCTTTAAGTATTACAAATAACATTTGGAAGATTTGAAACTTTGCATGATTACATTCATTCATTCATTCATTGATGGTTTATTACACTAAAAATGTCACATGGCAGCCAAAGGCTGAATTGCGTGCACTTTTTACAATGTGTTACAATTAATACAATTAAAATAAAACAATTACAATTTCAGAATTTAAAATGTATATACATACAAACACGCTAAAACAGGTGTAATAAAATAATTAAGAAATTAAAAATATGTGGCTAAATAATGTAATAATTTATATGTGTGTTGTAGTGTTAAGTAGATTAATAAAATACGGAATGGCACTGTTACGAAATCTCTGAGTTTTACAGAAATACTGTTGATATTTAACCTTTGTCTCAAAAAACAGTCAACAGGATTTTTCAAAGGAGCCAATTTTGATACTGAGGATGGCTAGCTAAAGCAGTGGCAAAATCAACACAGATATTGTGTCTTCTCACTTCCAGGGTTTGAAATTTACATACTGATAGGGCCAGGTTGTAAGATACATAATCAACACCAAGGATAATTCTACAGGCTCTTTTTGGATACTTTCATCAGATTAATCTGTTTCTGAGTAAGAGCCTTATTGAATACTGGGACACATTTACAATTTCTAACATAATGTTTACGCCATTCTGAACTATCTATCTATTGATTGAAGGACATTCAATCAGGGGTCGACCCCCTCCCATTCAATGTTGGTTGGGATTGTGGGCACACGAACACAGTTGTTGACCAACATTGAATAGGGGGGGGGAGGGGGGAGGAAGGAGGGGGGTAGGGGAGCCAAGAGTGATGGAGATTCGAATGTGTACAAAGAGTGGCCAAAAAAACTGATTAATTTACAATAACAAATCCACTTTTTGGTTATAATTTTTATGAAAATACATTCACCGGCGATTGCACTCTATTTTGAACAGTAAGGTTGAATAATTATGCTCGTTAATATAGTTTACACATAAATCTATAGGTGTCTGCTTACCACAACAATAATTAGTTGTTGGCAAGTCGGTTATCTCAAAATAGGTTGTTTGCAATTTATGCAAAGTGCAAAGTATGGTATTTCTCAAAGCAAGGAACTACGCACATCGGATATGTACATTGTTTACATATCATCCTCGTTTGTTTTCTATTGTGTAATCGCCGGTTGCTACAAACAATGCAGTCACGTTTTCTTCCGGAAGGGTTTTTGCCAGGATAAAGCATTTTCTCCATCAGCCGAACAGGAAGGTTATTCGCATTGGATCGTGTAAAACGCAGCATTGTATTACGTTCCCAACCTGTGAGTAGGCCGTCTATGACTTGAAGACGGAAGTCAAGATTACTGACATGCTTGTTTGTTGGTATGCTGTTGAAAATTACCGTAGGCATTGAGCATGGATATGTTCAACATACTGAAAAACACCTGTTTCCACCATTTCAAACTTCTGTGTGTATGTGTGTAGTACTGAAAAATTTGATTAGCGAGATCGGTTCCTCCCATGAATTTGTTGTAGTTATCTATAGATTTGGGCTTAGCAATTTCACGAAATCCACTTTCGCTCTTCTTACACCGAATTTGTTTTGTAATTACTTGGCAATCACCTACATTTGTTATCATGCCAAACAATGCATAACTGACCAGCCTTCTTCATAAAATTTTGGGTTATCTCCCTTTTTCATTCTATTTGTCTTTGGGTGGGCTGCATTCGGTATTCCCTGTGCAGTATAACGCACTGGA
The DNA here is from genome assembly GCA_029582265.1 of Zoroaster sp. YZ-2022. Taxonomy (NCBI): domain Eukaryota; kingdom Metazoa; phylum Echinodermata; class Asteroidea; order Forcipulatida; family Zoroasteridae; genus Zoroaster; species Zoroaster sp. YZ-2022. Next base: position 32,193,004 of record CM055823.1, read on the forward strand.
CCACAACATCCAAATCCTAATTGAGACAGTTTGGATACCAGAGCTGGTCTGTTAAAGTAATTATCACAATAAATTACATGTCCTTTATGTTCAAGTCCATTTAGAAGTTCAACGACGACTTCTCCTGGGATGGTTAGGTCAGAGGGATGGCACTTTGAGGGGGATGAATCGGTATCTACATGTACATGTAGCCTTCTTGAAGTTTTTGTCTCCTTGGCAGCAGCTCCTGTGTACAGCATCCACGAATAGGTGTAACCCGTCTCTGACTCGTTCAAAGAGAATGCCTTAATTCCCCATTTGACCGGTTTTCTGGGCATGTACTGTAGAAACCCGAGGCGTCCCTTAAATTTGAGCATACTCTCATCAGGAGATAGGTTCTGTCCAGGGTAATAGAGGCTGCGAAATTTGGGGAGGAGGACATTCAGCAAAGGCCTAACTTTCTTAAGCTTGTCACATCCAGAGGCTGGTTCAGGCAACCGGTTGTTGGAGAGGTGAAAAAATCGCAGAATGGAAATAAATCTATTTTTTGACATTATGGATGGATAAAATGACATCCGCAGAACTTCATATGTTGACCAGTACATACTGTACTGAGGCGACTTGTTGATGCCCATAGCAAGCAGTAGCGCTACAAATGCCATCATTTCATTTGAGTGAGTGGGGGTCCAGGAGGTTTCTGAAACAGTTTGCTCTGCGTAGCGGTTTGTTTCGTCTACAAGCAGATCCCAGACGGCACTGCAGAAGAACAACTGGAATACCTGTACTGCAGAAAGGCCTGAGAAGTCACCTGCAGGACCAGAGCTTCCGGTGAATTGCATCGGCTTCCTTTTTGGCATTTTTCTGCGGAAGGGAAGAGACAAAATGCATGAGGGTGCTTTTCGTCTATCACACAGTATAATTTATGAAAAGTGTGCCTAAAATTGGCACTATTTCCGCTGTTTTTTGATGACCAGATTGATGAAATTTTGGGGACTTTTTATAATCTCGTAATACAATAATTTTAATTTGGGGGGAAGGTCCACAGTTATCATGGCAACGGTTGTAATGTAATTAAATATCCATTTGTTTTTTAGTGTCATGCAAAAATAATGCAATTGCATATATTTCGTCTTTAATAACATGTTACACGCCGTCTTCTATATTTTGAATACATAAATGAATAACATAATCACGTGATAAATCTTTTAATCCAACATGGCCGCCAATGGTGGCCATCTTGGCTTTTTAAATTGGCGGCCATTTATTTAGAGTATAGATGTTTGGTGTGGTTTTTTTGTTGGGGGGGGCAATAGTTTACTCACGATCTCGTCAAACATGAAATTACGCGGAAAAGAGCATACGTAAAATAGAACTGGCATTTATCTACACTCAATGTTAAATTCGTTGCATACAGCTTAAAATGAAGCTATTCTCCAAAATCCAATTAAAAACTGATGTTAAAAGGGTAGGCCTAGTGCCTAACTAATGTTATACGGTCATGACCTACACAATATAAATACCTCATCCTGCGGATCCACGTCGCTCGAATGTCCTTTCTCGCCTTCGCTTGAGGATTCATCATCACCCTGATCATCGCTGCTTTCATCATTCTCCGTGTCGATCTCCATTTCCGAGTCACTATCATCAAATATCTCTGCCAAAATGGCAGCATTTCTATCGCTGTCCATGATTAAGTTTCGATTCGGCAGCCACTATGACTATCCCGCAGCCACTTTTTCTTTTGAATAACGCGCTGGCTGGGGGGGGGGGGTGACGCTAACTATGCGCGGATTAATTAAATCGTCGATGGAGGGCGACCGTCATGAAATTCGCCTAAGCATTTTGGCTGGGGACCAATAAGCTCCGCCGGTCGTAAAACAATACGTTTGCAAAGGTGCCATTTGTATCCCCTGGTCTGGAACAATGACCACAAATATGTGCCATTTGGCGCCCGCGGTATGGATAGGGTTAAGCTACAGCTGGCTCTGATTCATTGCATGAGGTCTCGTCAGTGGCAGAACACGCATGAATAATTTTCCAACCTCGCTCCATCAGGGTCTAACCTCGTTCTCACTACTAGAGAATTAAACCCTGGTTGGAAAAAAATGATTTCCGCACCGCTTATAGTTACTACCAAATAATAAGCAAAATCGGTTGATTTTGAAGAAATCTTAATATGTTTTTATGATTCAATTTATCGATAAAGCATACCAAAATATAACGAAATTAATATCTGCCTGGAATGCGTATAAGATTTTATGGCCAAATCCTCTGACCTATAGCTCCTTGTTGCGGTACTATCGAAATTTATACCCCAAATCCCATCGTCTACAAGCACATTTAATATCAAGGGTTCGAGAGAGCTAGTAGTTGATTTACCAGGTATAGACCATGTGACTTGTTGACATTCTGCGTGACCTTTAGAGTACCAGGGTGATTTCCCGCTGCGAAATAGTTTGTGTATACGTGTATGCTGAGTTTGTATAATTTGTACTCCACATAACACTAAATTTGTTTTAAATTCTTAGATGAATAAGATTTGTGATGAAATGTTATGAAATGCCTTATTAAAAATAAATCAAATTAAGAATGTTTCTGCTGATATCTCAACATATCAGATTTTATGGTTTCTTGAATTGTCATAGGCCAGTGTACATTCTGTGTCCAGTGCAGTTTGACCTTTGGGGCTCTTTTATAAACATGTGATATCACTGGTTACATCGTCTATACAGTAACTGCTAGAAAAGCCTGGGGACGAAGTTGGACATTTCCCACTCCACTTCAAAGCACTCTAGAGGCTCTCCAAAGTTGTAAACAATTTCAAGGTATTTCATACAGAGAGTATTACTTTTCAATTCCACATTTCATAGCCCTGAAAACCCTAGTGCAATTGTATTGCCTGCGCTCCCCCCCTCCTTTTCGTCACTCCGGATCCGCCTTGTTTAGGTCACAATTAGTAATGCGCCTATAAGCATGTCCTCCAAACAAACACACGTTGATGATTATTGTCCACTCGGGCACGTTGAAGGCAGTTCATCAGAGGCTCTCTAAAATTTATAACATTTTTAATGCCAGAAAAATCTACCAAAAAAGATTACCAAAAAAGCATATCTTTAACTTTAAAAAAACAACAACAAAAACATGCATAATGTATTGGTTTGGTACCAGCAGGAAACACGTGGATGATTATTGTCCACTCGGGCACGTTGAAGGCAGTTCATCATGACTCTCCATAACTGACAACATTTTTAAGGCCAAAAAAGTCTTCCAAAAAAGGATTACCAAAAACGCGTGTCCTTCAAACAGGACATGCATAATGTATTGGCTTCGAGGACACACTAGACTTGATTTCAAGTCTGAGATTGCGGTTATTTTTTGTCTACTAGCACATCAGCCACGCAAAACGCCGTTTTCCCCTACTGGCTATCATAGCCCTAACTCGCGATCTCAGACTTGACCCTCTTGTGTTTGTGGGATATTCATATGTTCATAGCTAAAATTTACATAATAATACGGATGCTAGAGAGATGGCCAATCAGGAGGCCACAAAAACCTTGTAGGCCGCGTCTATTACTAACAGGTTACACTCGCTTAAAATTCTTTCTGTAATATTCATTCGATATTAAATTTGTATAGTGCTTGGTACGTAAATAGTATTTGAAATGATAGGTAAATTTAGTGAGATCTTAGAGTTGTAAAAAAGCAAAAAATAAAACACATAATTCCTTCTCTACAAAAAAGTCTTACCTACAGTTTCAATGGAATCGTTGAGTACATCTCCTCCAACTGCATGTAGATGGTTTAGTATGAATATTCATGTTATGGAAGGCTTTCCGACCAATCAGATTGTTCAGTCCACTTTTGGACTAATTCGCAATAGGGTATGTACAAACCGACAAACAACATTCCCAAGTCTGTGATCGAAGGTTAATGTCGGAGGTTAATACACAAGAGGGCGCTATTTAATGCGATACTGTATTGGCTTCAGGCAGACAAAAAAAACACGATCACAGACTTGGAACCAAGTCTAAGGACACGTGGATGATTACAGTTGCACTCGGGCGCGTTAAGGAAGTTCAATGACTCTGCAAAAATTGATATTGTCAATTGTTATTGTGTTAGGCTGTCCACTCACACAACCACTTCAGTTACCGAAAACCGACCCTCATACACTCTGTACTAATGTCTTTGCAGTGCTGTACAATTCCTATGCACAAAGCAACTTCCGGTCACACGCATGCCCAGGCACGCACTTCGGCGCTTTAAATGATGCTGGCTGAAAATACTCGGCCAGAAAAGTAAAAATCGACGCGAATTGGGCTCATCGGAAAGAGTAGAAATTCAGCTATCTTTGGTGCGAGATCCTTCTACATACCACGTCAGCATCAAACTGGAATGATCAAAAACATTATTCAAATTGCCCAAGGTGCTACTAAATCACGGCGAATAATTTTAGAACAAGGTATGGATACTATAGCATACGTTCATTAAGGATAATCAGTTCATAATGAACTTTTTCGTGTAAAGAGTTATCGCCGAAATGTATTTTTTGAGACCCTATTTTTGCGAGCTCACCTCGCAGCGCACACTTCCACGTGTACACGAACAGTACATGTACAACGCACATGTAACATTAACATGCCCGGCCGGCTGGCCTTTGTGTATTTACATATCGTGCGATGATCTTGGCTTAGCAAGTCCGACATTTTACGTCCATGACGCTTTTGTCTTAACATTATTTTGGCATTAATCGTTGTCTTTATTAGATAATTCAGATTTATGATACTATGAAATCCTCCGATGGGCATGATTAAGATGGAAACATACATCGGACATTTGCTTTTGCGTTGGTAAAGTTGTTCTCTGGAGTTGTGTCAACATTTTTTGGGGTGATAGTATTTTTGGAAATAGGAGTGAGTTTATTATGAAATCGTCATAAAATGGGTCTTTTGAAATGTTTTTTTTTTTTTTTTATATTTTTTACCTCTGGTTTCTGAAATTAATTACAGTAGCATTTGTGCTTTCTAGCACTAATATTTTTCCTTTTTTTCGTTTTCCTTAGTTTGCTTCAAAGAAAAATGTTTTGTACATCCCTTTGATTACTGGAAAATGATTGTACTAGTTGTAGACATCGTTCAGACTTATCCAAAGAGTTAATTTTTAGAGATCTTTTATCATTTGTTTACAATTTTTAAACAACATTCGTGATTTTAGTTGCTCTTTTGAAGATAATATGGACATATCAGACACATTTTTCTGAAAAATTTTGTTTGTATAAACTATTAATTAATTATGCAAATTATCTCATTAATTATGCAAATTAAACAAATAATTCATTACAAAATAATCAGCGTTGAAACATAAATGAACAACAATTGGTTATACCAAGTTTTATTAATATAGGATGAAGTTAAACTAATTTGAAGTCCCAAAGATGGTGCTGTTACTGCTGGTGCCAAATGAAGAATAAAGAAAAAATGGGATAACATTTGACCTGCCGGATAATTTTAACCTTGTTTTTAATATACATTATTGACTGTATCTTCTCAACGCAATGTCCAATTGAAAAAGAAATGTTAATGATTTTTCTTAATTAAAGGAGACTCTATCATATGAGGCTAAATTTGAAACCCATGCTAGTAAGCTTTAACAAAAATGTGGTGTAAACAGCGTATTTGTATAATGTGCAGCAGCTATGAAATAATGTATTACAACACAACTTAAGCATGTCTTAAATGCTATTATTAATATGCATGGATTTACAAACGGCTAGTGTGCTGTAGACAATAGAATATCTTAACTTCCATAATGCAAAGCTACAAGTTTTACCGACGCTAATTTTGTCATCAACGAAAAAATTGTGAACACTAAAATTGCAAAGTTTTATGTGAAACTGTGGTTAAGGGTTTTCAAATGGCAACTGTTTGAATTTCTTGTATAGCTCTAAGATGACAGCACGTCAGACGGAATAATTAATTGCACCAAGTACGATTTATGTAAAATTGTAATCATCTATGTTTGTTATCACCTTCCCTTTTATAATTACCACCAAATATAATAAAACAAAAATGCAAATATAGATATTAATCAGAATTTCAATCACATTTTATAGAAATAAATCTAATTCAAACTGTAAATTCACTACTTAATTTGAATGTCCAAACACATCACAATATTTTCGATTACACATTCAATACTAAGAACAATGTTTTCAAAGCATGCTTCAGAAAAAAATTCGAAAATCATGATCGATATCGATATCATGTTAAACTGCTACACCAATTTACTACTGCGGTGGTGTCGATCATGAGCCATTTTAACAACGACTTCCCTTCTTGCAAATACAAGGATGACTGGTGGTTACGTTGATACTGTGGTAGTACCCCTCGTTGTTCATGTGCAACAAACCTACAACATTAAAACAAAAATACTTCATAAGATTCAGATGTTTGGCGATTATATGAGAACCATGCCAAAATCAACAATCTAAAGCAGATACAGCGCCCCCTAGCGGGCTCAGGTTGGACTTTCACCTTTGTGTATTACATTACGAGTCCATATTTTGGCAAAGCGTCCCATCCTTTTATGAAAATAGTGCAGTACATATGAACCTTCGCCAAAAACCAAACATCACGCGTTTATATGCAATGAAGCCAATGGATGGCATGTTGCTACTGTCGTAAACCTTGCAATGCTGACATGGGAGAACTAGAATCAATCTTCCCATTGTATGTGCACTGCGAGTGGTATGCGATAGCTAATTTCTTAATATACACCAATGGCTTGGGTACACACTATCCAGTCAGTAGAACACATAATAAGGACAAACTTAAAACTTACCTAGTTTGTCATGATCGTTGTAAGCAACAGTCTGCTTGTTTTTTCCTGTAAATATTCAGAAAAAATATTTTGTTTTAAACTTGAAGCCTGAATGGAAGATTTTTGATAATGTAAACTGGGGTACGTGGAGCTAGACCAATAACAGTGACAGTATTCCAGCCTACCAGGGTTTAGTGGTAGATCGAGAGACCCTGCGTAGGCTCACGAGGTTGACACAATGACGTGCAGGAAACTCTGTGTTATTTTAATAGCGCCTGCTAGCGGAACCGATTTAGATTCCAAAAATGCAAGAAACAAAGTCATAATGCTCAAACAATTACAACAAAATTAATACAAAATTTAAAAAAATCACAAACGGATACTTTATCAGAAGCGTTGCCACGATGTTTCAGTGTGGAGAACAGAAAATTTAGGGAAAGTACAATATTGCTACTCTATTAAGTGATCACTTTTTAATTTATAGCAATTTGTTTTTTAATAATAATGTTTATAAACTATTTAGTCCTTAAAATTTGATTTTCAAAAACTTGCCGGCCGACAACCTTTAGGCGCGTTTTTTTATATTTTATTTTTTTTTATTATTATTACTTTTTTATACTATCGTTGACCTGTCGATGTTGGTCTGAAAACACGCGCCCTCAACTGCCGGTGCACAGAGCAGATAGGCCTACGCTACCCGTATATAATTTAACACAGAGAAGCATAGGTTTACCTTGATAGATGTACACCGACGCATTTGAAGACCCAGAACTCGCCGTGCACGAGATGACATCCCCCACTGAGACAGGCCCATGGCTCGCTTCAATCTCAAGGACAGATTCCGATACGCACGGGGAGAGACTCCACATTGTGATCTCGAAGTCTACGCCGGTGCTGGACCCCAAGTTGTCCCAACTGCCCGGGTCTCTGCGATACACACTCCAAGATATTGTGGGTCCGGTTGAGGCGCTTGCTCTGCATACGTAGCGTAGTCTACTGCTTGTCAGAGTATATGTGTTGTTGGAGTATAGAGAACGTACCCTGAGACCCCAGTCTGAAAAATAATATACACATAAATAGTTAGGCCTACCACTGGCAAGTGGTAGATTAACCCGTGCAACAGAGGATCTAGGAGTGTACTCCCCATGTTGCTCCGTTCGGAATATATACTTCACAATGCCCAAAACACGAGAGGGAGTTTGCCTTCTGATCGGCGTATTCCTTTGGAGTGGGCAAGCAAAGGACTTCGTGCCCTCCCTCCCCGCACCCAATTTCGTTATCGGTTGCGTTCATAATTAAAAGGTTACCAACAGTCCAGCGATCGAGTAGTGTTCGAGGCTTATAGAACATAAAGTTGGGATAAAAGGCCCTCGGCTCTTTCTTTCAACTTGTTATTTCCAACCTATTCCAACCTAATCAGTCATGCTTACCAAGAGACCCACAGGCGTGAAGATTTTGTATGTGCTCGTGCGTCAGTAGTCCGTCAAACACCATCAGATTACTGTAGGCTGCAGACCCTCTGCACACAGATGAGGGGTAAGATACCCCGTTACATGGGTTCATGCCTCCTAAACATAGCCTCGTGCATTTGTCATCGTTTGAGAAGTCTACTTCATTGATACTTGTGTCAGGTGTTAACATAATACCATTGATGTATACTGCAACCACGTCATCAACACTAGCTTGGGTCAAGTCAATGGTGGCTACAAAATGGAACCATTCGTCAATCGGTACTTCCTCGTGAGGTTTCAATCTGAAATTTAGGATACAACATTTCTTTAAGCTTCTGGTAATAAACAAGAATCTCTGATTTTGAAACAGCAGAGCAATGCCACGCGCAGCTCTTGTTCTTCCTCCTGCAGAAATATAATATTTGTTATTTTCGGACAAGTCTGTAGAGTTTATCTTGAGCCAAATTGACCAGGTCACTGTTTCAGACACACAGACATCGGGATCAGAGACGCAGGTGCCAGCAAAATCTCCAAGATCCATGAAGGAGCTGTCACCGTATCCACCGCACAGGTTTGATCGACCATCCGGGGAGCGGGAACCATTCTGAAAGTGCCCTTGCCAACTTCGGGGACGGATGCGCGTGAAGGCAGAACATGACGAGAGGTGACGATCATTGGGTTCCTCATTTTTCACCCAGTGCTTTGAAGAGTATCATACTGTGGTTGTCTGAAAATATAAACAGAAACGTTGCTCATCAAAAATTATTCGCGTCACCAGTTTTGGTGGAAAAGACTCAGTGCGTTAATATTCAAACATTGTCACGATCAACAGGGCATGGAATCGAGTCATATTTAAAATAATACCCCTGATGATAAGGTCATAATTGCTGCATAGATGAGCCAGTAATTTCCAGCAAAACTGTGTTCATCTCAAACTAGGACACTGATTCCGTGCCCTGATATTGTTCCTTTAAATTTATAAACAAAATAAGATTTTAATAAGCCATGTGCTCTAGGAAATGTCCAAAACGAACCTCAGAAAATAAACCCGGTGACGGGTTGACGTATTGGATCACGACCTTTGATATTTTCATAAACGTCAAACGATCCAAACACTCAGTTATCAAGAACACACAACAAATTCGGAGACTGTGTCTTGTGAAAAGACTAATATCACCTTTTGTGCACAAAATTTTAAATGAAACAAGATGATAAAACAAGGATTACAGCGGAATTAACTCTGAACATTTTATTAGGTGTTCGAGCTATGGCACCTGTTGGGTGTTTATTTTTAATTATTGGCTTTGGTTAGCCGGTTAGCAAATTTCTAAATGGTTAGTGCTATTTTTTTCGTTTAATCATCCCAGCACTAATTGTAATAGTTATGATAAGTTTAATTACATTTTTAGTCTTTGATATCTAAAAATAGCAATAAATAAATAAATAAATAAATAAATAAATAAATAAATAAAGGCCTAAACATTTAAGCATTATTATGTTTTTTGTAAAAGTAAGATTTTCTTTATTCATGAAGTTACTAGTGACTTTTCCAAAAAATGTTTCTTGAAATGTTTCATGATCATGAGGAAGAATAATTGTGTCATATATATAGGCTTCAAATTGAACCAAAGTATTAATGTTATTTTTTCATGATCATCAGGAAGAATAATTGTGTCATATATACAGGCTTCAAATTACCTGTTTTAAAAGGGGAACATTATTCCCATCTCAGAAATTTTCTAACAAAATTTCAGAAAATTTAGTACGATGATAAAGACATCCAGTTTATTACTTTTGCTAATAAATTCAGTTTTAATTTACTGACGTCACTGAACTAAAGTAGGTACTACCGTAATTTTCATGTTCACGAGAAAGTATTATTATTGCTTCACATATACCACTTTCAACTGGCCTGATGTGATCTTTACTTCCGTCCAAACAGAAACTCAATTTCAACACATTCTAACACAAAATGTATATGTATTTTGAAGCTTACATTAATATTGTTATGATAACAGACGTCAGACATTTTCAACATACTATGACCTTGATATGTATATGAAGTCGTTGTTGTAACGTAATGATAACGTCAAGAGGTATCGACTTAAGCTAATTCAAAGTTTCAAAAAATCATATCAGAAGATATTTTCACAATCTTTGCATCATCTTAAATATCTTGAACAATGTCACATTTCGTTCACAGACATGACCCTAATCTGACCTCTGCTTCCGGCCGAAACCGGAAGTTTAAGTGCAACAATATTCTGAAGCACTACATTCCGTACATGTATTATCTACAGCCCATTTCGCGCGCACACGGCCTTTTCAACATATATCATTTCTGCACACATAGCGCAAGAGTCAGTAGTCTTAACTCTATCAGGCCTGGTCGCAATGTGCCCCCTATGATTTTGTTTAAAATTTTAATAATATCTTCAGAAGGCTTTGTCCGATCACACTGAAATTAATCTTTGGGACCCCCTCACGCAAGAATCAATGATAATAGGTGTTCATGGTTGCCATAGCAACCGTTTATTTTGAACAGATCCAATTAAATTTCCTTGGGGTTAAAAATACTAGATTTTTGATACTGTTAAACATTCAATAGACCTATGGGTTTTTGGGTTTGTTGTGTCATTTGTCATCAGTAGTACCATGGATGTTATTATATCTGCCATTATTGTACTTTGGTTTACAAAATCCTAATTTTGGGTCAAAATATTTTAAAAATAATGTTTTTGGAACAATTTGACCAAATTATTGCTTATAGCGCCCTCTAGTGGTAATTTAAATGCCATTGCATTAGTGCATGTACTCAAGACAAATGATATAATTTTATTTAATTATATTTTTAATCTTTGATATCTAAGAACAGCTTTTCTCTGACCTTCTCATTAAAGGATTAACATGTCACAAAACATTAACTTATAGATGCACATAAAAGTTGAAAACGTCATGATGACGTCCTCACAACCAAAGTACTCTACATCAAAGTTTAATATAATTTCAAAATATATCCAAAGAACCTACATTTTTCAATCTTTGTACCATTTTAGAGTGCGTGAATTTAGCACATTTTATGTAGCGAAGACCCCAAACTGACCTCCTGTCCGGTTCAAACTGGAAATTGAAGTTAAAAATATTTTCACTGGCTATATAATATGATCTAAAGGAAAACTGATTTGAACTCGAACATGGGTTCAATGGATGAAATTGTTTTTGTCCTATGACAAAGTTTGAATGCTGTTACGTGACTTAAATATGATGTCACGTTATCATTCAGGAAGTTCAAAGACAATCACAGATTTAATAAGAAACCAAACAAGCTGGGGAACTTGTCCAATATGAACACCATTGAAAATAACGTTTACACAAGTTGGTGTTATTCTAACACCCTGACCTTTACAGGGATTGTATTTAAAAGCAAACGGACTTACCATACTTTCTGCCACTTCCGTTGGTCATCCAAACATAGTCTTGTGATCCTTCATCTCCAATGATATTGCTGATATACTCCATAACAATCATCATTTCATCCAAGGAATCGATTTTCATAAGATTTCCACCTTTCCACGTGTCTTGACTGGCAGTATTCCCTCTGCTTCCTCATACGGGAGTGATTGAGGAAAGTAACGGTAGCACTGGTTCTTATACCAAACCCATTGAAGCGAGCAACACGAGCACGATGCATGGCATACGGTGGATATAGCGAGGATGATTAGGATGATACGTATCCCGCGAAAAAACGTTCCCACACGTGTTGTTCTTTTATATAGAAACCCATTTGGTATGTTAAATAATACCACTTTCTGGGCTCAGAATTCCAGGTTCACTGGGAAATTTAGAAAACGATCCTCGTTCAAATTTATTCACGTGGATACGCTGAAACAACAAAAGTTGTCCAAGAGCAGCTTTCAAATTAAGGTGGTGCGCAACAAAAGCATCCGAGTTATATACCCCAGGCTGACCAAGGCTGACAAACTTGAGGCTTGTTTTAAAAATAGGCATAATTAAATAAATTAGTTTTGTCATGGCAAAAATTTTAATAGGAATAATTAACCCTAAGTAAATGGTGGCAGAACACGCTTGATGATTTTTTTCCAACCTCGTCCCATGCACGGTCTACCCTCGTTCTCACCACTAGAGAATTAAACCCTGGTTGGAAAAAAAATGATAGTTACTACCAAATAATAAGTACAATCTTAATATCTGCTCATGATGCGTATAGATTTTTAAAAATTGGCCAAATCCTGACCTATAACTCCCTGTTGCAGCAAACGATTTCGTTCCATTATATTGAAATTGAGAAGAACTGAGAAGAAAATGAACGGATAATAACTTTGGCAACGTCGAATTTCTCACCCAATGGTTCTTCTCAGAACCACCAACTATTACATTTTATAAGAGATTAGTTTATCGCAAACCTTACTTCCAATGTTCAAGCCTGGTATAGTTCATACAGATTTTATAGTTTTAAAAACCCCAGTGCAATTTTATTGCCTGCATTTTCCTTTTCGCACCTTGGATCCGCCCTGTTTTAATAGGTCACACCTTTATTAGTATTACACCTATTAAGCATGTCCCTCAAACAAACTTTGAAAGCCATATACTAGGATTAACCTTAAGGTTGCCAGCTTGAGGATTGGTAAACCACCAGGACACACGTGGGTGATTATTTTCAACTCTCTAAAATTTACATTTTAAGGTTTGCAGTTATGAACTATGTTTTATGTAAAAAATCAGACGCTTTATAAACCCCAATTGCAATTTAAATGCCTGTATGCTCTTCGTTCCGGGCCATTTCGTCTCCCTAGATCCGCCCGTTAGGTCACACCATTAGGAATACACCACTTTAGCATGTCCTTCAAACGCTATTAGTAATTATGCATGGATTAAAAAATGTCTAATTAACCAAGTGCCCAGTGGGCCATGGGAATATTTTAATTTCAATAATGGTCTTCCAAGTTATCAAGATAAAGGCGGTAATTTTCTTAATAGGAAGGGGACAATAATCATGGCGGCAGGACACGCCTTAAAGGGACAATATCGTCACAATCAACAGGGCATGGAATCAGAGCGCTGGCTGTGGATTAACTCAGTGATTGAACATAATATAAAGGTCATATTAGTGTTGATGCTGCATAAATGAGCCAGTAATAATGCTATTTTCAGTCACTGTATTGATCTTAAATTAGGACACCGATTCCATGCCCTGTTAAAGGTTTGCTCTGATCGTGACAATATTGTCCCTTTAAGCACTGACGCTCAGAAGCCTGATGAAACCTGTAAACATTTGACACTCACCTGTGCCTGGACATAGAGGCCCGTAAAGGAGATACAACATCCTTGCCTGATGCACCATTGGGAAGGGTTTAAGGATGAAGTGAAGCCACATGGAGAGATCTTCCATCATCTTGCACGTGACGGAAGAACCCATGTGTTGTGATCTCCACTTGGGGGTTAAAGCTGGGATTCTGACAGGCCCTACGGTTCGAAACAAATTAGGACCACTTTTCCAGGGCCTATTGTATCCAAAATACTCCAAGTTGGAAATCAAGGACCCCAAGGTCATGATATTAGACCCTTTTTACACAGTCCCTCAAATGTACGGACCTCTTTGTTTTTCAGAAACACACCTGATTATAAGAAAAGGTTGAGAGGGTATACAAATTATGATAAACCCCTCAGCACAGTGAGTTAAAAAGTAGAACCGATAGGGGCGCACTAATGACCTTGGTACTTATATGTCAGTGACGTATGTATACCATTAAAGCGACTGGCACCCATAGATATGATGAAACGAATACCCCCGGACAACAGGATTAAACAACTGGAAAAAGATAAACAGAGGGCCATTGAGGAGGGGAACAAAAACCTACGGAATAAGATACAGAGAACAATAAACAAGTATGTACATGATATAAGAAGTAACACTTTTGGACAAATTAAAGGAAACTCTCGTACATTTTGGGATATTGTAAAATCTATAAGAGATCCAAACAAATATGGCAATACTATGCGTATCGATGGAGATCTAGGGAGGGAATTGATTGAACATTTTGGACGATTTAATGACTCTGTAAGTAAAGACATCCCATTATGTTTACCTGAATTAAAGGATGTTTTTCCTGAATTAGATGTTAATCTAGTATCTCGCCAATTCAATAAGGTAAAGAGAGGTGTTGCATGTGGATCAGACAATATTCCTTGGTGGGTATTTAAATGCTTTTCTAATGAATTAGCCCCCCGTATATACATCATTATTTCAGGAAAGCATAAACAAATAGCGAAATTCCTAGATTGTGGAAAACAGCGTTAACATCCCCTGTTCCAAAAGTGAAGAACCCCAAACATGTAAATGATTTTAGACCAATTGACTTGACGAGTATCGCATTTAACAGTATGCAAAAGCTTCTGCTGCCACAGTTAATGAAGAGTATTGATCAATTTGGGGATAAACGTCAATTTGCTTACAGAAAAGGTATATCATGTACTGACGCTATGCTTTTACTAATCCATGAAATTGTGTCGCATTTAAATAGCAAGGGAAACCACTATATCAAAGGTGCTATTCCTGGATTTCTCAAGTGCATTCAATACTCGTCCTACTGAATCAATTAATTACTGAGCCATGGCTCATACATTGGATGGCTCACTTTTTAAAGGGGTGATCACGACAAGTTAAATTGGAGAAGGGGTTGTCAGATATGTCCGAAATAAAAGTTGGTATGCCTCAGGGGGGTCCATTATCTGCTTTACTGTTTACTATATACACTGATGAAATTAAATCTAATGATCACATCTCAGTCGGTCACAAAATATGCTGATGACACTGCAATATCATGCAAAGTATCCAAAAGTTCTTTTGTCAGTGACCAATTGAATTATCAACGATCTGTTAATGATATAGTTTCAACATGTGATCAAAAGAATTTGTTGCTCAATCCCAAAAAGTCGAAGGAAATGTGCTTTGCAAACATAAACATAAAGCATGAAGGCCTATAGTGTCATCAAAATCACAAAGTGTTAAAATACAGGGGTCTGAGGTTGAGAAAACGTTGAAAACTGACTATTTAGGGGTATGCATTGACGACAGACTGACGTTCAACTGTCATAATCAAAGGTATTACTATTAAGCAAAGTGTACTATAGTTTAGCTTATATCGTGTCATTTTTTAACAAAGGAGCGAAGGAAAATGTATTTAATTCTGTCATACTGCCGCATTATGCTGTACCTGTTTGGTATCACTTTATATCGTTTTCTGTCGCAGCTCCGAGACTCTGGAATCATCTTCCAACTAAACTCAAATCTTGTCATAGTATAACCAGATTCAAGTCGATGCTTAAAACTCATCTTATGTCACAACTCTTCAAAGATGATGTATATTTGTAATTGCATTGTAGGTACATGTATCTCGGTACATAATTTGTTTTCCCTATGCTATCATTGTATATTGTTTGTATTAATGTTTTTTCTTTGTTTCCGCGCCTTGAGCGCCCAGCAGGGTGGATATGTGCGCGCTAAAAATCTTTATTATTATTATTATTATTATCTAAAAATAATAATAGAATAATGAAGTTTCTTAAATATACTGCACATATACTGAAAGTAGATTACCATTCATTAAGAGAAAGACTGAATTCATAAGAATGACAAACAACATTAAGAATAACCAAAACCACCCATTATATGCTCCACTTATGAGTCTTTTGTTTTAACTACATCCAGCAGAAACCTTAGAAATCCCCATATCTTGCCAAAATACAGAATTCAACTGTTCAGAAATTCTTTTATTTATCGTGCTGCAATATTTATTCAGTCTGATGGTTTGGAGCTCTATAGTCTTGTGTTTGTTCATTTTATGTATTAACCTTTTAGTAAGTAATCTTAATAACTAATATTTGATCACATATATGTCACGGGTATTTCCTTTAAAAGGGACTCCCGATATTATTATTAATTACCGGTTCAATGGTAAGACAAAATTAAACAAAATAAATAACGAAAAGAGGTCGATTTGACAGTCGGAATTTCAATATGTATTCTGTCAAATATTCAAGCAAAAAAATGACAAAACAATCTTCGAACATATGAAAATGAGAATTAAACCTAATACTGATCCAATTTGAATATTACAAATTTTACAAAGAGAATGAAATTTAATATAATGTAACAATGGAAAATAATAAAGGAACTTAGCGGGTTGATGACTGGCTAGCTGATGATGATCTAAGCAATCCTCCGAACGATCTTGATTCAACGCGACCGACGCACGCGAGCAGGTACAAAGTCCAATGGAGAATCACACGAACGAAAGCAAAGAAAGTTCTTGATCCAGGGAAATCAGGAAAAAGAAGTGAAGATGGGGCTAGTAGAACAAATGAAGGGGCTAACGAAAGCAGAAACAATCGGTGAAGTCACCACAACATCGCTAAAACATCAAGGCCATCCACGGCACATCAGGGCTTGGAGGCAATTGTTGAACAACCTATGTTCAAAATATATAAAATAGGTGATGTTGTGTCTTGCAGACGATTGTAGCGATTATGACTTTTGATGCTTACTGGACGAAAGCTGTAGTCACAAACCAATTATTAATTAATCAACTAAGCCTGCATTAATAATAATAGTCAACTTTAAATAAACAAAAAATATAAAATCACTTAGAAAATCTTACCCTAACTTCAACTGATTAAATATTCACCAAAACATAATCTCAACTTTCCAGTGAAAGTCTATTTACACTAGGAATTGAATAGCAAACAACTCCAGTGGTGGTCAGCCAGGAAAACAATAAAACTGTCAACACACACACAGTCCTTATTATGCTACAGCTCACTGTAGTCACAGCCATGAGTAAAGTGCTTTGACCACATTGTCAGAATTTAACTTGTCTATGCTGTTTTCAGTTCTTTGTATTTTCAAACAGCTTACCCAAAGAAATAAGTATTCAAAACGATGGCTTATTTGTTAATATGTAAATTAGTTTAACACTGGGATTCTTAGGCTATTGTGCTCCAGTCTTGTGTGGAGTTGTGAATGAGAGTTGTGAATGAGAGGTGGTTAATTTTTTAGGAATGTGAAATTTTAGTTAAATAGTTAGGTATGGGTGCGGTGCTGGGAGGGTTGCAGTCAGTATTGCTGTTGGAAAGAGATGAGATGAGATGGTTTACAAATATGGCCTAGAACCAGAGCAGATAATTTTCAGGCTGCTAAAAGGCAAATTGTTTGGAGGAGAGACAGCTGCTGGGATCTGCAATCAAGATACAATTTCTTGATGGAAAACCATGGTTTTCACCACTTATTAATAACGCCAGACTGAATGTTGGCCGAAAGTGTGACGTCCTGGTCCAGTAACTTGGGTCGCTATCAGCGATAGAGGGCGCAATCAACTATGAACTTTGTGAACTTTGTGAACGTTCAACTTTTGTTTCGTGGCGTCTGAAGCAGATGAATACGTACTTAAGCTAGCTGTGTGGAGGATGTTGAGGAATTACAGACTACTACGCCCTAGATTGGCAGGGGACCGTTTCTTTAATATATAGAAAATCTGTGTGGAGGAACATACCGTTAGCCTATTTGTAATATCTATTTAACCTAAAACGGTAATATGTTTTTGCCAATGTATGTGAATGTCAATCACTGTCTGCTTATGAATTTTCTAATTGAATAATTTATATTCTCAGATATAAATTTGCGACGTCGGATCAGGAACATTTAAAATCTTTTGAGGTTTTAAACTATCTCGTAATGTAATTTAGTTTGTGAATTTTGGGAGTGTATTTCCATAGTTAATAGGCATATATGATATAGGCCCAGGTGCTTTTAATTTTGCAGTGAACATTTCGGGCCAGGAGAAATTGAAACTGGCACTTTTGGGAAATTGTGATTTAATTACTTGGATGATTCAATTTAATGATTGGACAATTCATAATTTATTGCGACAATTTATAATTTATTGCTGACAATTTTTAAACAGTTACAAATGTTGCTCTCTAAAACGAGCGAATATAAATTTATTGAATTTGAATAGGGATTTTCGGTAACTGTCCAGAAGTGAAGATTCTTTATTTGAGACTGGTATTTTCTAGAAATTGTGATTTAATTCGCTGGAACTTCCACCAATAATTGTTTACTGACAATTTAAGTTGTTATGCGGTGAATATAAATTTATTGAATTGTACAATTCCACATTAATATAATCATCAATTGAAGGTGTATGTCGAATGGTCATTCAACAAATGTAAATATTAAACTAGAACCAGTGGATGCCGGAGAATTTTAAATAATAAATGTGTAAATAAAATATTACTGCTTTTGTTCCCCAGTTCCATTCACTCTTTCGGTCATGGGGCCATCCTATAGGGGGTTAGTTGTGACACACATGTTCTGTAAACAACTTATCCTGCCTGGCATAATTATAATATGAATAATGCAGCAATGGATACTGTGTACATTACTGCACAACCAAATTAAAGGAACTTTTCTAAAATAACTAAAAAATAAAACCAATTTGGGCTCCTAAAATAATTTGGGCTGAAAATTAAATTAAAAACAACAAATTTCAAGGTCAAACAATAAATGAAAGTGTCTTTGCTATAAACTAACTAATGAACAAACAAAAATTAACTGAATACAACTTGTGTGTGAAACCTTGTAAAAAATATGGAACAGTTGCAACTTCCAAATTATTATTATGCACAGCTTATGTGAATTTGCAATCAAGTTAAGCGATAAATGAAAAAAAAAAACAATAAAAAAACTAAGGCCCTGGGATAACCAATCCTATGCTAAAATAATATCATGCTTTAAATACGGTATCTTAGAAAGTATACGATAATTCCTGACGAAACCGAAGAAACTTTGTCCTTAATCTTTTAACACGTGAATTCTAAAATCTAGACCCAACGATCAATCAGCTATTAAAAAATTACTTGTAACTACTCAAAAATCATGGGGAAATCATGCGATCCATATATTTTATAATAAAATTAAGGAAATTTTAAAAAAAGTCACGTACCAAGAGGGTATGAGCAAAATTCATAGAATATCATATGATCAATATCCTATTAATTCATTAAAATGATGTTCATAAAAGAGAAAAGGAATTTGCAAACTCACCTATGTTCAAAATAAAAATAGGTAATGTGTCTTGCAGACGATTGTAGCGATTATGACTTTGATGCTTACTGGACGAAAGCTGTAGTCACACAATGGCCCAAATCGCCCACCAGAACGCCACATGGCCAAATTCCTCCTTCTTGCATCATAAATCACCCAAACCAAGTCAGACAGAGAGGAGACTATAGCCTGGGTCCATGGTAATAAAACCCTTGGTCCTAAAAGGTTGCTTACATGTGGGAATTAGAGTTGTACAAGTCACAACCAAAGGTTGAAAAAATTGGGGGTGACACTTATTTATATTTTTAAATGTATACTATTTTGTACTCCTTTTTATAAATATTTTTGATATTTATACTGGTTTTAATAAATCAAATCAAAAAATCAAATCAAACGGAAAATTGTGAACACTAAAATTGCAAATTTTCGATCATCGGTAAACACAAACTTCAAAGTCAGTATAATATAGAATTTTGATATTTTTAAACGTAAATTTGAGAAATTATTTTACTTAACTTAATAGAATCCGCGACTATGTTACTCATAGCAGCCTCCACTCTCGTTTTGTTAGTTTAGTTATGCCATCTTTAGATTATTGTAGTACTGTATGGGGAGGACGGCACATCTCTACGACAATATTCTTAATAAATGTCTGAAAGAAAAGCGGATAATCCTTTAAATGTGCATTCCAACCTTTCCAGCCGATATGTTTGCTGAGAATTTAATTGGATGTCATTTTTGGAAAGAGTTGAGTATAAAAAGGCTATTCTTGCCTACAAATGTATAAACAAAATTTCTCCTTTGTATATGACAAATCTGTTTTCACTACTTATTCAAAATCGTGAAACGAGACAATCCACTGACATGGCACTGAAGATTCCTTTAAAAAAAAGAATGTTATGCCTCAAGCTTTGCTGTAACTTGTACAATCATATGGAATAATTTGCATGTACAGTTGAGAACCATGACTTCTCTAAACTCATTCAAATCCGAACTACGTAAAACGTTCAGTCAGTAACATATACTTTTATGTCCGAATTCTGTTAACGATGTCCGAATTCTGTTAACGATGTTACATGTGTAGTTGTAATAGTTCTACAATATTTTGCTTCTACAACAATTATGCACTAATCCCATATGCTTTTACTGTAATGTATTGTACTTGTACATGTGTATAGTCATTTGTATGCAGGGCCCTCAATGGAAACCAGTTTTAAACTGTTTGGGCATACCCTGGGTAAAGAAAATGTAATAATAATAATAATAACCTTTATGATAGCTCCTTCCTCAGGCAGTTTCTCACACCAACCATTACAACTCCTAAGAGATTGTTTACATGGTGCTAGAGTACCGCAAACCTTTACTCCTAACGATGCAAAGCTTCAAATCCTACTTGTCTTGATAAAATCATAATTTTAACAAAGTTTTATGAAACTGTGGTTGGGGGTTTTCAAAATAGTTGCCAAACGGCAACTTTTAATTTCTTGTATACCTAAGATGACAGCACGTCAGACGGAATAATTAATTGCACCAAGCACGATTTATGTAAAATTGTAATAATCTATGTTTGTTATCACCTTCCCTTTATAATTACCACATAAATATAACCAAACAAAAATGCAACATAGATATTAATCAGAATTTCAATCACATTTATGTGAAAAAAAACTAATTCAAACTGTAAATTCACTACTTAATTTGAATGTCCAAACACATCACAATATTTCTGTTTACACATTCAATACTAAGAACAATGTTTTTAAAATTTGCTTCAGAAAAAATATTTCGAAAAAATCATGATCGATGTCGATATCATATTTTAAACTGTTACACCAATTTATTGGTGCGAGATGGTGTTGATGGAGCCATTTTAACAACGACTTCCTTCTTGCAAATAAAAAAGGATGGCTGGTGGTTACGTTGATACTGTGGTAATACCCTCGTCGTTGATGTGCAACAAACCCACAACATTAAAACAAAATACTTAATAAGATTAAGATGTTTGGCGATTATAAGGAGAACCATGCCAAAATCAACAATCTAGCAGATAAAAGGCCCTCTAGCGGGGCTGATTGGAATTTTCACCTTGTGTATTACATTATGAGTCCATATTTGGCAAAGCGCCCATCCTTTTATGAAAATAGTACATATGAACCTTCGCCAAAAAGCAAAGATCACGCGTTTACATGTAATGAATCCAATGGATGCCATGTTGCTACTCTCGTAAACCATACACTGCATTGCAATGCTAACATAGGAGCATAACTACAATCACGGTCTTCCCATTGTATGTGCACTGCGAGTAGTATGCGATAGCTAATTTGTTAATATGCACCAATGGCTTGGGTACCCACTATCCAGTCAGTAGAACACATAATAAGGAAAAACTTCAAACTTACCCAGTTTGTCATGATCATTGTAACCAATAGTCCGATTGTTTTTTCCTGTAAATATTCAGAAAAAATATTTTGTTTTAAACTCGAAGCCTGAATGGATGATTTTTGATCAGGTAAATTGGGGTTTGTGGAGCTAGACAAATAACAGTCACAGTAATCCAGCCTACCAGGGTCTAGTGGTAGGATCGAGCTAGACCCTGGGTACGAGGTTGACACAATGACGTGCAGTAAACTCTGTCTTATTTTCATAGCGCCCTCTAGCGAAACCGATTTAGATTCCAAGAAATAATGTAAGAAACAAATATCTCATGATGCTCAAACAATTAAAATCAATACAAAATAAAAAATATCAAAAACGGATACTTTATCAGAGGCGTTGCTACGATGTTTTTTATAAACTATTTAGTCCCAAAAGCTTGCCGTCCGATAACCTTTTTAGGCGCGTGTTTTTGTTTGTTTGTTTGTTTGTTTGTTTTTATTTATTTTTACTATCGTTGCCCTGTCGATTTCGGTCTGAAAACACACGCCTCAAATAGGGTTTTACCTTTTGATAGATGTACACCGACGCATATGAAGACCCAGAACTCGCCGTGCACGAGATGACATCCTCTGAGACAGGCCCGCGGCTTGCTTCCAGTCTCGGGACAGACTCCACTACGCACGGGAGAGACTCCACGTTGTGATCTCGAAGTCCCACGCCGGCGCTGGACTGAAGTTGTCCCAACCGCCCGGGTCTCTGCGATACACCCAGAATATTGTGGGTCCGGTTGAGGCGCTTGCTCTGCATACGTAGCGTAGTCTACTGCTTGTCACTGTATATGTGTTGTTGGAGTATAGAGAACGTACCCTGAGACCCCAGTCTGAAAAAAATATATACATAAATAGGGCCTACCACTGGCAAGTGGTAGATTAACTTGTGCAACAGAGTGTGTACTCCCATGTTCCTCCGTTCGGAATATATACTTCACAATGCCCAAAACAAGTTTGCCTTCGATAATTATCAGCGTATTCCTTTGGAGTGTGGGCAAATGTACCGGGCGTACACCCCCCCCCCCCCGCCCCCAATTTCGTTATTGGTTGCGTTCATAATTAAAAGGTTACCAACAGTCTAGCAATCGAGTAGCGTTCGAGGCTTATAGAACATAGAGTTAAAAGGCCCTCGGCTCTTTCTTTCAATTTGTTATTTCCAACCAATTCCAACCTAATCAGTCATGCTTACCAAGAGACCCACATGCGTGAACATTTTGTATGTGCTCGTCCGTCAGTAGTCCGTCAAACACCATCAGATTGCTGTAGGCTGCAGACCCTCTATTCACAGAGGGGTAAGATACCCCGTTACATGGGTTCATGCCTCCTAAACGTAGTCTTGTGCATTTGTCATCGTTTGACAAGTCTACTTCATTGGTAAGTGCGTCATCAGGACTTAACATAATACCATTGATGTATACTGCAACCACGTCATCAACACTAGCTTGGGTCAAGTCAATGGTGGCTACAAAATGGAACCATTCGTCAATCGGTACTTCCTCGTGAGGTTTCAATCTGAAACTATGGATACAACATTTCTTTAAGCTTCTGGTAATAAACAAGAATTTCGGATTTTGAAACAGCAAAGCAATGCCACGCGCATATCTTGTTCTTCCTCCTGCAGAAATATAATATTTGTTATTTTCGGACAAGTCTGTAGAGTTTATCTTGAGCCAAATTGACCAGGTCACTGTTTCGGACACACAGACATCGGGATCAGAGACGCAGGTGCCGGCAAAATCTCCGAGATCCATGAAGGAGCCGTAGTCACTCGTATACACCGCACAGGTTTGATCGACCAACTCGGGAGCGGGAACCATTCTGAAAGTGCCCGTGCCAACTTCGGGGACGGGTGGGGTGGAGGCAGAACATGACGAGAGGTGACGATCATTGGGTTCCTCGTTTTCACCCAGTGCTTTGAAGAGTATCATACTGCGGTTGTCTGAAAAATATAAAAAGAAACGTTGCCTATCAAAATCATTCGCGTCACAAGTTTTGGTGGGAAAAGACTACGTTGGTCATCCAAACATCGTCACGATCAACAGGGCATGGAATCGGAGTCATATTTAAAATAATACCCCTGATGATAAGGTCATATTACCGTTGCTGCTGCATAGATGACCCAGTAATTTCCAGCAAAACTGTGTTCATCTCAAACTAGGACACTGATTCTATGCCCTGATATTGTTCCTTTAAATTTATAAACAAAATGTCCAAAAACGAACCCTCAGAAAAATAACCCGGTGACGGGTTGACGTATTGGATCACGACCTTTGATATTTTCATAAACGTCAAACGATCCAAACACTCAGTTATCAAGAACACATAACAAAATAATTCGGAGATTGTGTCTTGTGAAAAGACTAATATCACCTGTTGTGCACAAAATATTCAATGAAACAAGATGATAAAACAAGGATTACAGCGGAATTAACTCTGAACATTTTATTAGGTGTTCGAGCTATGGCACCTGTTGGGTGTTTATTTTTAAATATTGGCTTTGGTTAGCCGGTTAGCAAATTTCTAAATGGTTAGTGCTGTTTTTTTCGTTTAATCATCCCAGCACTAATTGTAATATTTATGTAATAACTAAATGATATGTTTAATTACATTTTTAGTCTTTGATATCTAAAATCAACAATAAATAAATAAAGGCCTAAACATTTAAGCATTATTATATATATATTTTCTAACAAAATTTCAGAAAATTTAGTATACGATGATAAAGACATCCAGTTTATTACTTTTGGTAATTAATTAAGTTTTAATTTACTAACGTCACTGAACTAAAGTAGGTACTACCGTAATTTTTCATGTTCACGAGAAAGTATTATTGCTTCACATATACCACTTTCAACTGGCCTGATGTGATCTTTACTTCCGGTCCAAACAGAAACTTCAATTTCAACACATTCTAACACAAAATGTATATGTATTTTGAAGCTTACATTAATATTGTTATGATAACAGACGTCAGACATTTTCAACAAACTATGACCTTGATATGTATATGAAATCGTTGTTGTAACGTCATGATAACGTCATCAGGTATCGAATTAACCTAATTCAAAGTTTAGTATTTCAAAAAATCATATCTCATGTACCACAGAAGATATTTTCACAATCTTTGCATCATCTTAAATATCTTGAACAATGTCACAGTAAGATCACAGACATGAACCTAATCTGACCTCTGCTTCCGGCCGAAACCGGAAGTTTAAGTGAAACAATATTCTGAAGCACTATATTCCGTACATGTATTATGTACAGCCCATTTCGCGTGCACACGGCCTTTTCAACATTTATATCATTTCTGCACACATAGCGCAAGAGTCAGTAGTCTTAACTCTATCAGGCCTGGTGGGCGCAATGTGCCCCCTATGAATTTTTAAAATAATATCTTCAGAAGGCTTTGTCCGATCACACTGAAATTATTCTTTGGGACCCCCTCACGCAAAAATCAATGATAATAGGTGTTCATGGTTGCTATAGCAACCGTTTATTTTGAACAGATCCAATTGAATTTCCATTTTTGGGGGTTAAAAATACTAGATTTTTGATACTGTTAAACATTCAATAGACCTATGGGTTTTGGGGTTTGTTGTGTCATTTGTCATCAGTAGTACCATGGATGTTATTATATCTGCCATTATTGTACTTTGGTTTACAAAATCCCAATTTTGGGTCAAAATATTTAAAAAATAATGTTTTTGGAACAATTTGACCAAAATATTGCTTTATAGCGCCCTTTAGTGGTAATTTAAATGCCGTTGCATTAATGCCTGTACTGAAGACAACATTTTTGAATAGTAATTTATGTAATAGACAAATGATGTTTAATTATATTTTTAATCTAAAAACAACTTTTCTCTGACCTTCTCGGATTAACATGTCACTAAACCTTAACTTATAGATGTAACTTATAGAAGTACTCTACATCAAAGTTTGATATAATATCGAAATATATCCAAAGAACCTACATTTTCAATCTTTGTACCATTTTAGAGTGCGTGAATTTAATAATAATGTCGGGCATTTTAAAGCGCTTTTAAACAAGGTATCAAAGCGCTGTACATTATTACCCCTGCTCATCAGGCGCATAAATCATTCCAGAAACCATCATCAGCTCCTTGGGGAGTATACAGCTCAATTACTGCCATTTCGGCGCATATGGGCTAATCAAACACAACAACCAACTCTGCCCTCACATGTACCCATTTACTCCTGGGTGGAGAGAAGCATTTATGGTAAAGTGTCTTGCTCAAGGACACAAGTACCAAGGTCGCGGTTGGGATTAGAACCCACATTCTGTACATTTTTATGTAGCGAAGACCCCAAACTGACCCCCCTTTCCGGTTCAAACTGGAAATTGAAGTTGAAAAATATTTTCACTCGCTATATAATAAGATCTAAAGGCAAACCGATTTGGAACTCGAACATGGGTTCAATGGATGAAATTGTTTTTGTCCTATGACAAAGTTTGAATGCTGTCACGTGACTTAAATATGATGTCACGTTATCATTCAGGAAGTTCAAAGACAATCACAGATTTAATTTAAAAAAATAAAAAAACTGGGGAACTCGCCCAATATGAACACCATTAAAAAATAAAGTTGACACAAGCTGGTGTTATTCTAACACCCTGACCTTGACAGGGATTGTATTATAAAGCAAACGGACTTACCATACTTTCTGCCACCTCCGTTGGTCATCCAAACATAGTCTTGTGATCCCTCATCTCCAATTATATTGCCGATATACTCCATAACAAACATCATTTCATCCAGCGAATCGATTTTCATAAGACTTCCACCTTTTCCACGTGTCTTGGACTGGCAGTATTCCTCTGCTTCCTCATACGGGAGTGATTGAGGAAAGTAACGGTAGCACTGGTTCTTATACTCGACCCATTGGAAGGAGCAACACGAGCACGATGCATGGCATACGGTGGATATAGCGAGGATGATTAGGATGATACGTATCCCGCGAAAAACGTTCCCACACGTGTTGTTTCTTTTAGATAGAAACTCCATTTTGGTATGTAAAATAATTTCTGGGCTCAGAATTCCAGGTTCACTCAGGAAATTTCGAAAAAAACGAACCCGTTCATTTATTCACGTGGATACGCTGGAACAACAACTGCCCAAGAGCAGCTTTCAAATTAAGCTGGTGCGCAACAAAGCATGGCTGGCTCTGAGCCTCTGATTTATTGCGTGAGGTCTCGTCAGTAACCCTAAGAAGTACATGGTGGCAGAACACGCGTGAATAATTTTCCAACCTCGCCCCATCAGGGTCTAACCGCGTTCTCACTGCTAGAGAATTAAACCCTGGTTGGAAAAAAAAATGATTTCCGCACCGCTAAGAGTTACTACCAAATAATAAGCAAAATCAGTTGATTTTGAAGAAATCGTAATATGTTTTTATGATTCAATTTATCGATAAAGCATGCCAAAATATAACGAAATTAATATCTGCCTGGAATGCGTATAGGATTTTATGGCCAAATCCTCTGACCTATAGCTCCCTGTTGCGGTACTATCGAAATTTATACCCCAAACCCCATCGTCTACAAGCACATTTAATATCAAGGGTTCGAGAGAGCTAGTAGTTGATATACCAGGTATAGACCATGTGACTTGTTTACAGTCTTCGTGACCTTTAGGGTACCAGGGTGATTTCCCGCTGCGAAATAGTTTGTGTATATGTGTATGCTGAGTTTGTATATTTTGTACTCCACATAACACTAAATTTTTAAATAATTTTAGATGAATAAGATTTGTGATGAAATGTTATGAAATGCCTTATTAAAAATAAATCACTAAGAATATTTCTGCTGATACCTCAACATATAAGATTTTATGGTTTCTTGAATTGTCATAGACCAGTGTACATTTTGTGTCCAGCGCAGTTTGACCTTTGGGGCTCTTTTATAAACATGTGATGTCACTGGTTACATCGTCTATACAGTAACTGCTAAAAAAAAGCCTGGGGACGAAGTTGGACATTTCCCACTCCACTTTAAAGAACTCTAGAGGCTCTCCAAAGTTGTAAACAATTTCAATGTATTTCATACAGAGAGTACTACTTTTCAATTCCACATTTCATAGCCCTGAAAACCCTAGTGCAATAGACCTTATGCATTGACGTCATCACGCCGCCATCTTAGAAGTAAAACGATGATGAAACAATGGAAAACGCACATCTATGCACGCGCGGCGCACATATTGGGCCAATGAGCAACCTTCTTTTGACCTCTAGCCGAGGGCGCCCTACTCAAATGACGTCATGTGCATAAGGTATATTGTATTGCCTGCACTCCCCCTCCTTTTCGTCACTCCGGATCCGCCTTGTTTAGGTCACAATTAGTAATGCGCCTATAAGCATGTCCTCCAAACAAACACACGTTGATGATTATTGTTCACTTTGTTCACGTTGAAGGCAGTTCATCAGAGGCTCTCTAAAATTGATAACATTTTTAATGCCAAAAAAAAGTCTACCAAAAAATATTTCCAAAAAAGCATATCCTTAAAAAGCAAGCATTCAAAAAAAAAAAAAAAAAAAAAAAAAAAAAAAACACGACATGCATAATGTATATTGGTTT
>CM055823.1:32221898-32290294 GCA_029582265.1 Zoroaster sp. YZ-2022
ATACTTGTGCATTTGTCATCGTTTGAGAAGTCTACTTCATTGGTAAGTGCGTCATCAGGACTTAACATAATACCATTGATGTATACTGCAACCACGTCATCAACACTAGCTTGGGTCAAGTCAATGGTGGCTACAAAATGGAACCATTCGTCAATCGGTACTTCCTCGTGAGGTTTCAATCTGAAACTATGGATACAACATTTCTTTAAGCTTCTGGTAATAAACAAGAATTTCGGATTTTGAAACAGCAAAGCAATGCCACGCGCATATCTTGTTCTTCCTCCTGCAGAAATATAATATTTGTTATTTTCGGACAAGTCTGTAGAGTTTATCTTGAGCCAAATTGACCAGGTCACTGTTTCGGACACACAGACATCGGGATCAGAGACGCAGGTGCCGGCAAAATCTCCGAGATCCATGAAGGAGCCGTAGTCACTCGTATACACCGCACAGGTTTGATCGACCAACTCGGGAGCGGGAACCATTCTGAGAGTGCCCGTGCCAACTTCGGGGACGGGTGGGGTGGAGGCAGAACATGACGAGAGGTGACGATCATTGGGTTCCTCGTTTTCACCCAGTGCTTTGAAGAGTATAATACTGTGGTTGTCTGAAAAATATAAAAAGAAACGTTGCCTATCAAAATCATTCGCGTCACCAGTTTTGGTGGGAAAAGACTCAGTGCGTTGGTCATCCAAACATTGTCACGATCAACAGGGCATGGAATCGGAGTCATATTAAAAATAATACCCCTGATGATAAGGTCATATTACCGTTGCTGCTGCATAGATGACCCAGGAATTTCCAGCAAAACTGTGTTCATCTCAAACTAGGACACTGATTCTATGCCCTGATATTGTTCCTTTAAATTTATAAACAAAATGTCCAAAAACGAACCCTCAGAAAAATAACCCGGTGACGGGTTGACTATGGAATTCCATACCTGCCATTCTAAACGTCGCCCGTCGCCCTTCTAAACGTCGCGCGTCGCCCTTCTAAACGGCGCCCGTCGCCCTTCTAAACGGCGCCCGTCGCCCGTCGCCCTTCTAAACGGCGCCCGTCGCCCGTCGCCCTTCTAAACGGCGCCCTTCTAAACGGCGCCCGTCGCCCTTCTAAACGGCGCCCGTCGCCCTTCTAAACGGCGCAGTGGCGCACCCAAGGGGGGGGGGCTCGGGGGGCTCGAGCCCCAAGGGCCCGCTGATGTTTAATTTTTTTTTTTTTTAAAGAAGGGGGCGGGAAAGAGAGCAAAATCTGAGCCCAAGTCTTGTCTACAGAGGAGTTCGGCAAGGAGTAGGGCAGTGGTACAAGAGATGGGGACTCAGGAGACTCAAGCTCCCCTCCAAAAGTTTTCCATTTATTCCACTCACTATTATATTTTACGGCGTTGCGTATGCATGTGCATGTAAGCTTGAAGGGCCACCAGTATATATAACAAGCATTTTAGACATTCTCCCCTGCCATGGTGCACCCTGATCAGGGAGCAGCTTTACTTAATTTTATTTTCATTTTCTGTTGTCCGTTTCTCTTGTTGAGGTCGTTGACTGTCGTTGAGGTTACTCGTAAATGTTTTTTAAAATTTAAACACGCCCGCATTATAATCAACTCCTTTCCAGTTTGTACACAATGGCCCAGGATCGGGTTTTAATTTACAAAGATTATGCGACACTGTTTTAGCAAACACCGATTGGATAATATTGGGATTTGGTTTTGCCGCCAAATTCGTCTTTGAGAAAATTTAGCTCCGCCCGGAATGATCACAAACTTTACGTCTGCGCAATGAAAATATTTAAATATAGAAATCTTGCAGACGAAACAATTAGCTCAAGTTCTTTACATCAAGAGGAGGAAATTATATGGAAGGTAAAACCCTACGAGTCTGAATCATGTCATAATGTCTTCTTTTTATGACCAGGAAACATTTAACATGTGCCGTAGGTTCACTGACGAGCATGATCAGAGACATGGCTACAGCCGCGCCAGCGGTTATGGTTTGGGTCCGCCATGTCTCTCCCCGATATTGGATTTCAAAAAAAAAATTTTGTTGAGCCCCCCCCCCCCCCAATAAAATCCTGGGTGCGCCACTGAAACGGCGCCCTTCTAAACGGCGCCCGTCGCCCTTCTAAACGGCGCCCTTCTAAACGGTGCCCGTCGCCCTTCTAAACGGCGCCCTTCTAAACGGCGCCCGTCGCCCTTCTAAACGGCGCCCTTCTAAACGTCGCCCGTCGACCGTCGACCGTCGACCGTTGCGCGTCGACCGTCGCCTTCAATGTGATTGATGAAATAGAAGCATCAAATAAAATTTGCAAAAAAACAAGTCTTCCTTTCAAGTTCCTATGTGAAATTTTCCAATATTCCTATATAGCAAAATAGAACAGAGATATGTTTGATGTGATTTTGTCTCTAGGAATATAACTGTTAGTAAAACTTATTATCTATTTAGTATTGTAGGCCTATAAATGGGTAATAAACTGGTCCAACCACTCTCAAAGAAATAAACCCAACAAAATACACATTCAGTTCACTTCTCACCCCCAAATCATCTAAACATAATCATTCAAATAATATGATATAATTATATTTAATATTGACAACATCAGAAACGTGAAGTAAACGTGAAGTAAATATATTGCAATACCAAGGGATTGTAGCTTTGAACCAATAATAGGCATACCAGACGAGCGTAAAATACTTATACAGTCAGGAAAATATGTAATGAGTAATACTGTTCTTTCACTCCAAGCTGCTTGTTAACCCGGAGATTAGTTGCCCGGGTGTATGTATTTTCTTGTCGTTAACCCCGAAATAACCTGGAGATTTCATATAATAAGACTAATAACACGCCCCCGTGACCAGTCTCGTGTTTTGTGACCTAGCGTCAAAGCCCAGTTTCATTTTATCAGCTGTCAGAAGCCCGAGATTTAGTATAATTTTTTTAAGGACACTTAATTGGGTTACTTTTAAATGTATTAGTGTCAAATGATTTCTGTTCATGTTCAGTTCAGTGTCACAGGGAAAGTAATATTGTTATATCTTTGAGAGTGGTTGGACCAGTTTATTACCCATTTATAGGCCCACAATACTAAATAGATAATAAGTTTCACTAACAATAGACAAAATCACATCAAAAATCACAATTTCATAAACAAACATATCTCTGTTCCATTTTGCTATATAAGAATATTGGAAAAATTCACATAGGAACTTGGAAGGAAGACTTGTTTTTTTTCCAGATTTTATTTGATGCTTCTATTTCATTACAAAAAATACAGCGAGGGTCAATTGATCAATCACATTGAAGGTGACGCGCGACGGGCGACGTTTAGAAGGGCGACGTTTAGACGGGCGCCGTTTAGAAGGGCGACGGGCGCCGTTTAGAAGGGCGCCGTTTAGAAGGGCGACGGGGACGTTTAGAAGGTAAGTGCAATCATAGTCGGTATGTGTACAATATACCGCATAATTATTGTGTAAGAAAATGGCGTCTATTCTAGCAGCTAATTAGCCATTAATTAGTGAACCAAATTAGCCACCTCCAAAATTAAGTGTGCCCAATGGTATGGTCTTTAAGATTATATAATAAAATTTCATAATTTATTAAACATGAAGGGTACATCTTGTTTCGAGTGAGTGCATGTCATAGTCGGTATGTGTACAATATATCGCATATTGTGTAAGAAAATGGCGTCTATTCTAGCAGATAATTGGCCATTAATTAGTGAACCAAATTAGCCAACTCCAAAATTAAGTGTGCCCAGCGGTATGGTCTTTAAGATTATAGAATAAAATTTCATAATTTATTGAACATGAAGGGTACATCTTGTTTCGGGTGAGTGCATGTCATAGTCGGTGTGTGTACAATATACCGCATATTGTGTAAGAAAAGGGCGTCTATTCTAGCAGCTAATTGGCCATTAATTAGTGAACCAAATTATCCACCTCCAAAATTAAGTGTGCCCAGTGGAATGGTCTTTAAGATTATGAAACAAAATTTCATAATTTATTGAACATGAAGGGTACATTTTGTTTGGGGTAAATGCAATCATAGTCGGTGTGTGTACAATATACCGGATATTGTGTAAGAAAATGGCGTCTATTCTAGCAGCTAATTGGCCATTAATTAGTGAACCAAATTAACCACCTCCAAATTTAAGTGTGCCCAGTGGTATGGTCTTTAAGATTATGAAACAAAATTTCATAATTTATTAAACATGAAGGGTACATTTTCTTTGGGGTAAGTGCAATCATAATCGGTATGTGTACAATATACCGCATATTGTGTAAGAAAATGGCGTCTATTCTAGCAGCTAATTGGCCATTAATTAGTGAACCAAATTAGCCACCTCCAAAATTAAGTGTGCCCAGTGGTATGGTCTTTAAGATTATAGAATAAAATTTCATAATTTATTGAACATGAAGGGTACATCTTGTTTCGGGTGTGCATGTCATAGTCGGTGTGTGTACAATATACCGCATATTGTGTA
Organism: Zoroaster sp. YZ-2022; assembly: GCA_029582265.1. NCBI lineage: Eukaryota > Metazoa > Echinodermata > Asteroidea > Forcipulatida > Zoroasteridae > Zoroaster > Zoroaster sp. YZ-2022. The sequence goes on from CM055823.1 coordinate 32,226,374, forward strand.
AGAAAATGGCGTCTATTCTAGCAGCTAATTGGCCATTAATTAGTGAACCAAATTATCCACCTCCAAAATTTAATGTGGCCAGTGGTATGGTCTTTAAGATTGTGGAAAGAAAATTCATAATTTATTGAACATGAAGGTACATTTTGTTTCTTTGGGGGTTGTGCATTCATAGTCGGTATGTGTACAATATACCGCATATTGTGTAAGAAAATGGCGTCTATTCTAGCAGATAATTAGCCATTAATTAGTGAACCAAATTAGCCACCTCCAAAATTAAGTGTGCCCAATGGTATTGTCTTTAAGATTATAGAATAAAATTTCATAATTTATTAAACATGAAGGGTACATCTTGTTTCGGGTGAGTGCATGTCATAGTCGGTATGTGTACAATATACCGCATATTGAGTAAGAAAATGGCGTCTATTCTAGCAGCTAATTGGCCATTAATTAGTGAACCAAATTAGCCACCTCCAAAATTAAGTGCCCAATGGTATGGTCTTTAAGATTATAGAATAAAATTTCATAATTTATTAAACATGAAGGGTACATCTTGTTTCGGGTGAGTGCATGTCATAGTCGGTGTGTACAATATACCGCATATTGAGTAAGAAAATGGCGTCTATTCTAGCAGATAATTGGCCATTAATTAGTGAACCAAATTAGCCACCTCCAAAATTAAGTGTGCCCAGTGGAATGGTCTTTAAGATTATGAAACAAAATTTCATAATTTATTGAACATGAAGGGTACATTTTGTTTGGGGTAAATGCAATCATAGTCGGTGTGTGTACAATATACCGCATATTGTGTAAGAAAATGGCGTCTATTCTAGCAGCTAATTGGCCATTAATTAGTGAACCAAATTAACCACCTCCAAAATTTAAGTGTGCCCAGTGGTATGGTCTTTAAGATTATGAAACAAAATTTCATAATTTATTAAACATAAAGGGTACATTTTCTTTGGGGTAAGTGCAATCATAATCGGTATGTGTACAATATACCGCATATTGTGTAAGAAAATGGCGTCTATTCTAGCAGCTAATTGGCCATTAATTAGTGAACCAAATTAGCCACCTCCAAAATTAAGTGTGCCCAGTGGTATGGTCTTTAAGATTATAGAATAACATTTCATAATTTATTGAACATGAAGGGTACATCTTGTTTCGGGTGTGCATGTCATAGTCGGTGTGTGTACAATATACCGGATATTGTGTAAGAAAATGGCGTCTATTCTAGCAGCTAATTGGCCATTAATTAGTGAACCAAATTAACCACCTCCAAATTTAAGTGTGCCCAGTGGTATGGTCTTTAAGATTATGAAACAAAATTTCATAATTTATTAAACATGAAGGGTACATTTTCTTTGGGGTAAGTGCAATCATAATCGGTATGTGTACAATATACCGCATATTGTGTAAGAAAATGGCGTCTATTCTAGCAGCTAATTGGCCATTAATTAGTGAACCAAATTAGCCACCTCCAAAATTAAGTGTGCCCAGTGGTATGGTCTTTAAGATTATAGAATAAAATTTCATAATTTATTGAACATGAAGGGTACATCTTGTTTCGGGTGTGCATGTCATAGTCGGTGTGTGTACAATATACCGCATATTGTGTAAGAAAATGGCGTCTATTCTAGCAGCTAATTGGCCATTAATTAGTGAACCAAATTATCCACCTCCAAAATTTAATGTGGCCAGTGGTATGGTCTTTAAGATTGTGGAAAGAAAATTCATAATTTATTGAACATGAAGGGTACATTTTCTTTGGGGTAAGTGCAATCATAGTCGGTATGTGTACAATATACCGCATATTGTGTAAGAAAATGGCGTCTATTCTAGCAGATAATTAGCCATTAATTAGTGAACCAAATTAGCCACCTCCAAAATTAAGTGTGCCCAATGGTATTGTCTTTAAGATTATAGAATAAAATTTCATAATTTATTAAACATGAAGGGTACATCTTGTTTCGGGTGAGTGCATGTCATAGTCGGTATGTGTACAATATACCGCATATTGAGTAAGAAAATGGCGTCTATTCTAGCAGCTAATTGGCCATTAATTAGTGAACCAAATTAGCCACCTCCAAAATTAAGTGTGCCCAATGGTATGGTCTTTAAGATTATAGAATAAAATTTCATAATTTATTAAACATGAAGGGTACATCTTGTTTCGGGTGAGTGCATGTCATAGTCGGTGTGTGTACAATATACCGCATATTGAGTAAGAAAATGGCGTCTATTCTAGCAGATAATTGGCCATTAATTAGTGAACCAAATTAGCCACCTCCAAAATTAAGTGTGCCCAGTGGAATGGTCTTTAAGATTATGAAACAAAATTTCATAATTTATTGAACATGAAGGGTACATTTTGTTTGGGGTAAATGCAATCATAGTCGGTGTGTGTACAATATACCGCATATTGTGTAAGAAAATGGCGTCTATTCTAGCAGCTAATTGGCCATTAATTAGTGAACCAAATTAACCACCTCCAAAATTTAAGTGTGCCCAGTGGTATGGTCTTTAAGATTATGAAACAAAATTTCATAATTTATTAAACATAAAGGGTACATTTTCTTTGGGGTAAGTGCAATCATAATCGGTATGTGTACAATATACCGCATATTGTGTAAGAAAATGGCGTCTATTCTAGCAGCTAATTGGCCATTAATTAGTGAACCAAATTAGCCACCTCCAAAATTAAGTGTGCCCAGTGGTATGGTCTTTAAGATTATAGAATAAAATTTCATAATTTATTGAACATGAAGGGTACATCTTGTTTCGGGTGTGCATGTCATAGTCGGTGTGTGTACAATATACCGCATATTGTGTAAGAAAATGGCGTCTATTCTAGCAGCTAATTGGCCATTAATTAGTGAACCAAATTATCCACCTCCAAAATTTAATGTGGCCAGTGGTATGGTCTTTAAGATTGTGGAAAGAAAATTCATAATTTATTGAACATGAAGGGTACATTTTCTTTGGGGTAAGTGCAATCATAGTCGGTATGTGTACAATATACCGCATATTGTGTAAGAAAATGGCGTCTATTCTAGCAGATAATTAGCCATTAATTAGTGAACCAAATTAGCCACCTCCAAAATTAAGTGTGCCCAATGGTATTGTCTTTAAGATTATAGAATAAAATTTCATAATTTATTAAACATGAAGGGTACATCTTGTTTCGGGTGAGTGCATGTCATAGTCGGTATGTGTACAATATACCGCATATTGAGTAAGAAAATGGCGTCTATTCTAGCAGCTAATTGGCCATTAATTAGTGAACCAAATTAGCCACCTCCAAAATTAAGTGTGCCCAATGGTATGGTCTTTAAGATTATAGAATAAAATTTCATAATTTATTAAACATGAAGGGTACATCTTGTTTCGGGTGAGTGCATGTCATAGTCGGTGTGTGTACAATATACCGCATATTGAGTAAGAAAATGGCGTCTATTCTAGCAGATAATTGGCCATTAATTAGTGAACCAAATTAGCCACCTCCAAAATTAAGTGTGCCCAATGGTATGGTCTTTAAGATTATAGAATAAAATTTCATAATTTATTAAACATGAAGGGTACATCTTGTTTCGGGTGAGTGCATGTCATAGTCGGTGTGTGTACAATATACCGCATATTGAGTAAGAAAATGGCGTCTATTCTAGCAGATAATTGGCCATTAATTAGTGAACCAAATTAGCCACCTCCAAAATTAAGTGTGCCCAGTGGAATGGTCTTTAAGATTATGAAACAAAATTTCTTAATTTATTGAACATGAAGGTTACATTTTGTTTGGGGTAAATGCAATCATAGTCGGTGTGTGTACAATATACCGCATATTGTGTAAGAAAATGGCGTCTATTCTAGCAGCTAATTGGCCATTAATTAGTGAACCAAATTAGCCACCTCCAAATTTAAGTGTGCCCAGTGGTATGGTCTTTAAGATTATGAAACAAAATTTCCTAATTTATTGAACATGAAGGGTACATTTTCTTTGGGGTAAGTGCAATCATAGTCGGTATGTGTACAATATACCGCATATTGAGTAAGAAAATGGCGTCTATTCTAGCAGCTAATTGGCCATTAATTAGTGAACCAAATTAGCCACCTCCAAAATTAAGTGTGCCCAGTGGTATGGTCTTTAAGATTATGAAACAAAATTTCATAATTTATTAAACATGAAGGGTACATTTTCTTTGGGGTAAGTGCAATCATAGTCGGTATGTGTACAATATACCGCATATTGTGTAAGAAAATGGCGTCTATTCTAGCAGCTGATTGGCCATTAATTAGTGAACCAAATTAGCCACTTCCAAAATTAAGTGTGCCCAGTGGTATGGTCTTTAAGATTATAGAATAAAATTTCATAATTTATTGAACATGAAGGGTACATCTTGTTTCGGGTGAGTGCATGTCATAGTCGGTGTGTGTACAATATACCGCATATTGTGTAAGAAAATAGCGTCTATTCTGGCAGCTAATTGGCCATTAATTAGTGAACCAAATTATCCACCTCCAAAATTGAATGTGGCCAGTGGTATGGTCTTTAAGATTGTGGAAAGAAAATTCATAATTTATTGAACATGAAGGGAACATTTTCTTTGGGGTAAGTGCAATCATAGTCGGTATGTGTACAATATACCGCATATTGTGTAAGAAAATGGCGTCTATTCTAGCAGATAATTAGCCATTAATTAGTGAACCAAATTAGCCACCCCCAAAATTAAGTGTGCCCAATGGTATGGTCTTTAACATTATAGAATAAAATTTCATAATTTATTAAACATGAAGGGTACATCTTGTTTCGGGTGAGTGCATGTCATAGTCGGTGTGTGTACAATATACCGTATATTGAGTAAGAAAATGGCGTCTATTCTAGCAGCTAATTGGCCATTAATTAGTGAACCAAATTAGCCACCTCCAAAATATAAGTGTGCCCAGTGGTATGGTCTTTAACATTATAGAATAAAATTTCATAATATATTGAACATGAAGGGTACATTTTCTTTGGGGTAAGTGCAATCATATAGTCGGTATGTGTACAATATACCGCATATTGTGTAAGAAAATGGCGTCTGTTCTAGCAGTTAATTGGCCATTAATTAGTGAACCAAATTAGACACCTCCAAAATAAAGTGTGCCCAATGGTATGGTCTTTAAGATTATGAAACAAAATTTCATTATTTATTGAACATGAATGGTACATCTTGTTTGGGATAAGTGCAATCACAGTCGGTATGTGTACAATATACCGCATATTGCGTAAGAAAATGGCGTCTATTCTAGCAGTTAATTGGACAGTAATTAGTGAACCAAATTAGCCAACTCCAAAATTAGGTGTGCCCAATGGTATGGTCTTTAAGATTATAGAATAAAATTTCATAATTTATTGAACATGAAGGGTACATCTTGTTTCGGGTGAGTGCATGTCATAGTCGGTGTGTGTACAATATACCGCATATTGTGTAAGAAAATGGCGTCTATTCTAGCAGCTAATTGGCCATTAATTAGTGAACCAAATTATCCACCTCCAAAATTAAGTGTGCCCAGTGGAATGGTCTTTAAGATTATGAAACAAAATTTCATAATTTATTGAACATGAAGGGTACATTTTGTTTGGGGTAAATGCAATCATAGTCGGTGTGTGTACAATATACCGGATATTGTGTAAGAAAATGGCGTCTATTCTAGCAGCTAATTGGCCATTAATTAGTGAACCAAATTAACCACCTCCAAATTTAAGTGTGCCCAGTGGTATGGTCTTTAAGATTATGAAACAAAATTTCATAATTTATTAAACATGAAGGGTACATTTTCTTTGGGGTAAGTGCAATCATAATCGGTATGTGTACAATATACCGCATATTGTGTAAGAAAATGGCGTCTATTCTAGCAGCTAATTGGCCATTAATTAGTGAACCAAATTAGCCACCTCCAAAATTAAGTGTGCCCAGTGGTATGGTCTTTAAGATTATAGAATAAAATTTCATAATTTATTGAACATGAAGGGTACATCTTGTTTCGGGTGAGTGCATGTCATAGTCGGTGTGTGTACAATATACCGCATATTGTGTAAGAAAATGGCGTCTATTCTAGCAGCTAATTGGCCATTAATTAGTGAACCAAATTATCCACCTCCAAAATCGAATGTGGCCAGTGGTATGGTCTTTAAGATTGTGGAAAGAAAATGTATAATTTATTGAACATGAAGGGTACATTTTCTTTGGGGTAAGTGCAATCATAGTCGGTATGTGTACAATATACCGCATATTGAGTAAGAAAATGGCGTTTATTCTAGAAGCTAATTGGCCATTAATTAGTGAACCAAATTTGTCACCTCCAAAATTAAGTGTGCCCAGTGGTATGGTCTTTAAGATTATAGAATAAAATTTCATAATTTATTGAACATGAAGGGTACATTTTCTTTGGGGTAAGTGCAATCATAGTCGGTATGTGTACAATATACCGCATATTGTGTAAGAAAATGGCGTCTGTTCTAGCAGTTAATTGGCCATTAATTAGTGAACCAAATTAGCCACCTCCAAAATTAAGTGTGCCCAATGGTATGGTCTTTAAGATTATGAAACAAAATTTCATAATTTATTGAACATGAAGGGTACATTTTGTTTGGGGTAAGTGCAATCGTAGTAGGTATGTGTACAATATACCGCATATTGTGTAAGAAAATGGCGTCTATTCTAGCAGTTAATTGGCCTTTAATTAGTGAACCAAATTAGCCCCCTCCAAAATTAAGTGTGCCCAGTGGTATGGTCTTTAAGATTATGAAACAAAATTTCATAATTCATTGAACATGAAGGGTACATTTTGTTTGGGGTGAGTGGAACTTATTCAATATTTATGTAGTATATAATGAATAATTAGGTCTACGTTGTAGCGGCTAATTACTCACTAATTAGTAAGCCAAATTACCTTTGTGTACATTCAAATATACCCAGTGTTATGATTTTTAAGAATATGGAAACAAATTTGGTGATAAATATAGATAATATAAAATTTCGTTCAAAATATCCAGGAAACATTCTGAAATACAGAGTGTTTAATTCACCACCTTGAACTGCATGGATTCTATTTTTTTTTTAAATACGCGGCTGGGTAGTTCGTGAATCCGCGGTTGGAATTTCTGGCCCAATACGCGGCTAGCTTCAGTCTGGTGTCAAACGATCCAAACACTCAGTTATCAAGAACACATAACAAATTCGGAGATTGTGTCTTGTGAAAAGACTAATATCACCTGTTGTGCACAAAATATTCAATGAAACAAGATGATAAAACAAGGATTACAGCGGAATTAACTCTGAACATTTTATTAGGTGTTCGAGCTATGGCACCTGTTGGGTGCTTATTTTTAAATATTGGCTTTGGTTAGCCAGTTAGCAAATTTCTAAATGGTTAGTGCTGTTTTTTTCGTTTAATCATCCCAGCACTAATTGTAATATTTATGTAATAACTAAATGATACGTTTAATTACATTTTTAGTCTTTGATATATATATCTACAATCAACAATAAATAAATAAATAAATAAAGGCCTTAACATTTAAGCATTATTATGTTTTTTGTAAAAGTAAGGTTTTCTTTATTCAAAAAATGTTTCTTGACGTCATCACATCTCAGAAATTGAACCATATATAATGTTATTTTTTCATGATCATGAGGAAGAATAATTGTGTCATATATATATATATATATATATATATATATATATATATATATATATATATATATATATATATATATTTATATATTTTCTAACAAAATTTCAGAAAATTTAGTACGATGATAAAGACATCCAGTTTATTACTTTTGGTAATTAATTAAGTTTTAATTTACTAACGTCACTGAACTAAAGTAGGTACTACCGTCATTTTTCATGTTCACGAGAAAGTATTATTGCTTCACATATACCACTTTCAACTGGCCTGATGTGATCTTTACTTCCGGTCCAAACAGAAACTTCAATTTCAACACATTCTAACACAAAATGTATATGTATTTTGCAGCTTACATTAATATTGTTATGATAACAGACGTCAGACATTTTCAACATACTATGACCTTGATATGTATATGAAATCGTTGTTGTAACGTCACGATAACGTCATCAGGTATCGAATTAACCTAATTCAAAGTTTAGTATTTCAAAAAATCATATCTCATGTACCACAGAAGATATTTTCACAATCTTTGCATCATCTTAAATATCTTGAACAATGTCACAATTCGTTCACAGACATGACCCTAATCTGACCTCTGCTTCCGGCCGAAACCGGATGTTTAAGTGAAACAATATTCTGAAGCACTACATTCCGTACATGTATTATGTACAGCCCATTTCGCGTGCACACGGCCTTTTCAACATTTATATCATTTCTGCACACATAGCGCAAGAGTTAGTATAGTCTTAACTCTATCAGGCCTGGTGGGCGCAATGTGCCCCCTATGAATTTTTAAAATAATATCTTCAGAAGGCTTTGTCCGATCACACTGAAATTATTTTTTGGGACCCCCTCACGCAAAAATCAGTGATAATAGGTGTTCATGGTTGCTATAGCAACCGTTTATTTTGAACAGATCCAATTGAATTTCCATTTTTGGGGGTTAAAAATACTAGATTTTTGATACTGTTAAACATTCAATAGACCTATCGGTTTTGGGGTTTGTTGTATCATTTGTCATCAGTAGTACCATGGATGTTATTATATCTGCCATTATTGTACTTTGGTTTACAAAATCCCAATTTTGGGTCAAAATATTTAAAAAATAATGTTTTTGGAACAATTTGACCAAAATATTGCTTTATAGCGCCCTCTAGTGGTAATTTAAATGCCGTTGCATTAATGCCTGTACTGAAGACAACATTTTTGAATAGTAATTTATGTAATAGACAAATTATGTTTAATTATATTTTTAATCTAAAAACAACTTTTCTCTGACCTTCTCATTAAAGGATTAACATGTCACTAAACCTTAACTTATAGATGTAACTTATAGAAGTACTCTACATCAAAGTTTGATATAATATCGAAATATATCCAAAGAACCTACATTTTCAATCTTTGTACCATTTTAGAGTGCGTGAATTTAATAATAATGTCGGGCATTTTAAAGCGCTTTTAAACAAGGTATCAAAGCGCTGTACATTATTATCCCTGCTCATCAGGCGCATAAATCATTCCAGAAACCACCATCAGCTCCCTGGGGAGTATACATGCAGCTCAATTGCTGCCATTTCGGCGCATATGGGCTAATCAAACACAACAACCAACTCTGCCCTCACAGGTACCCATTTACTCCTGGGTGGAGAGAAGCATTTATGGTAAAGTGTCTTGCTCAAGGACACAAGTACCACTGTCGCGGTTGGGATTCGAACCCACATTCTGCACATTTTTATGTAGCGAAGACCCCAAACTGACCTCCCTTTCCGGTTCAAACTGGAAATTGAAGTTGAAAAATATTTTCACTCGCTATATAATAAGATCTAAAGGCAAACCGATTTGGAACTCGAACATGGGTTCAATGGATGAAATTGGTTTTGTCCTATGACAAAGTTTGAATGCTGTCACGTGACTTAAATATGATGTCACGTTATCATTCAGGAAGTTCAAAGACAATCACAGATTTAATAAGAAAACCAAACAAACTGGGGAACTCGTCCAATATGAACACCATTAAAAAATAAAGTTGACACAAGCTGGTGTTATTCTAACACCCTGACCTTGACAGGGATTGTATTATAAAGCAAACGGACTTACCATACTTTCTGCCACCTCCGTTGGTCATCCAAACATAGTCTTGTGATCCCTCATCTCCAATGATATTGCCGATATACTCCATAACAAACATCATTTCATCCAGCGAATCGATTTTCATAAGATTTCCACCTTTTCCACGTGTCTTGGACTGGCAGTATTCCTCTGCTTCCTCATACGGGAGTGATTGAGGAAAGTAACGGTAGCACTGGTTCTTATACTCGACCCATTGGAAGGAGCAACACGAGCACGATGCACGGCATACGGTGGATATAGCGAGGATGATTAGGACGATCCGTATCCCGCGAAAAACGTTCCCACACGTGTTATTTCTTTTAGATAGAAACTCCATTTTGGTATGTTAAATAATTTCTGGGCTCAGAATTCCAGGTTCACTCAGGAAATTTCGAAAAAACGAACCCGTTCATTTATTCACGTGGATACACTGGAACAACAACTGCCCAAGAGCAGCTTTCTAATTCAGCTGGTGCGCAACAAAGCATGCCATGCCATGGCTGGCTCTGAGCCTCTGATTTATTGCGTGAGGTCTCGTCAGTAACCCTATGAAGTACATGGTGGCAGAACACGCGTGAATAATTTTCCAACCTCGCCCCATCAGGGTCTAACCTCGTTCTCACTGCTAGAGAATTAAACCCTGGTTGGAAAAAAAAATGATTTCCGCACCGCTTATAGTTACTACCAAATAATAAGCAAAATCAGTTGATTTTGAAGAAATCATAATATGTTTTTATGATTCAATTTATCGATAAAGCATGCCAAAACATAACGAAATTAATATCTGCCTGGAATGCGTATATATGATTTTATGGCCATATCCTCTGACCTATAGCTCCCTGTTGCGGTACTATCGAAATTTATACCCCGAATCCCATCGTCTACAAGCACATTTAATATCAAGGGTTCGAGAGAGCTAGTAGTTGATTTACCAGGTATAGACCATGTGACTTGTTGACATTCTGCGTGACCTTTAGAGTACCAGGGTGATTTCCCGCTGCGAAATAGTTTGTGTATATGTGTATGCTGAGTTTGTATAATTTGTACTCCACATAACACTAAATTTGTTTTAAATTCTTAGATGAATAAGATTTGTGATGAAATGTTATGAAATGCCTTATTAAAAATAAATCAAATTAAGAATATTTCTGCTGATACCTCAACATATCAGATTTGATGGTTTCTTGAATTGTCATAGGCCAGTGTACATTCTGTGTCCAGCGCAGTTTGACCTTTGGGGCTCTTTTATAAACATGTGATATCACTGGTTACATCGTCTATACAGTAACTGCTAGAAAAGCCTGGGGACGAAGTTGGACATTTCCCACTCCACTTCAAAGCACTCTAGAGGCTCTCCAAAGTTGTAAACAATTTCAAGGTATTTCATACAGAGAGTATTACTTTTCAATTCCACATTTCATAGCCCTGAAAACCCTAGTGCAATTGTATTGCCTGCGCTCCCCCCCTCCTTTTCGTCACTCCGGATCCGCCTTGTTTAGGTCACAATTAGTAATGCGCCTATAAGCATGTCCTCCAAACAAACACACGTTGATGATTATTGTCCACTCGGGCACGTTGAAGGCAGTTCATCAGAGGCTCTCTAAAATTTATAACATTTTTAATGCCAGAAAAATCTACCAAAAAAGATTACCAAAAAAGCATATCTTTAACTTTAAAAAAACAACAACAAAAACATGCATAATGTATTGGTTTGGTACCAGCAGGAAACACGTGGATGATTATTGTCCACTCGGGCACGTTGAAGGCAGTTCATCATGACTCTCCATAACTGACAACATTTTTAAGGCCAAAAAAGTCTTCCAAAAAAGGATTACCAAAAACGCGTGTCCTTCAAACAGGACATGCATAATGTATTGGCTTCGAGGACACATTAGACTTGATTTCAAGTCTGAGATTGCGGTTATTTTTTGTCTACCAGCACATCAGCCACGCAAAACGCCGTTTTCCCCTACTGGCTATCACAGCCCTAACTCGCGATCTCAGACTTGACCCTCTTGTGTTTGTGGGATATTCATATGTTCATAGCTAAAATTTACATAATAATACGGATGCTAGAGAGATGGCCAATCAGGAGGCCACAAAAACCTTGTAGGCCGCGTCTATTACTAACAGGTTACACTCGCTTAAAATTCTTTCTGTAATATTCATTCGATATTAAATTTGTATAGTGCTTGGTACGTAAATAGTATTTGAAATGATAGGTAAATTTAGTGAGATCTTAGAGTTGTAAAAAAGCAAAAAATAAAACACATAATTCCTTCTCTACAAAAAAGTCTTACCTACAGTTTCAATGGAATCGTTGAGTACATCTCCTCCAACTGCATGTAGATGGTTTAGTATGAATATTCATGTTATGGAAGGCTTTCCGACCAATCAGATTGTTCAGTCCACTTTTGGACTAATTCGCAATAGGGTATGTACAAACCGACAAACAACATTCCCAAGTCTGTGATCGAAGGTTAATGTCGGAGGTTAATACACAAGAGGGCGCTATTTAATGCGATACTGTATTGGCTTCAGGCAGACAAAAAAAACACGATCACAGACTTGGAACCAAGTCTAAGGACACACGTGGATGATTACAGTTGCACTCGGGCGCGTTAAGGAAGTTCAATGACTCTGCAAAAATTGATATTGTCAATTGTTATTGTGTTAGGCTGTCCACTCACACAACCACTTCAGTTACCGAAAACCGACCCTCATACACTCTGTACTAATGTCTTTGCAGTGCTGTACAATTCCTATGCACAAAGCAACTTCCGGTCACACGCATGCCCAGGCACGCACTTCGGCGCTTAAATGATGCTGGCCGAAAATACTCGGCCAGAAAAGTAAAAATCGACGCGAATTGGGCTCATCGGAAAGAGTAGAAATTCAGCTATCTTTGGTGCGAGATCCTTCTACATACCACGTCAGCATCAAACTGGAATGATCAAAAACATTATTCAAATTGCCCAAGGTGCTACTAAATCACGGCGAATAATTTTAGAACAAGGTATGGATACTATAGCATACGTTCATTAAGGATAATCAGTTCATAATGAACTTTTTCGTGTAAAGAGTTATCGCCGAAATGTATTTTTTGAGACCCTATTTTTGCGAGCTCACCTCGCAGCGCACACTTCCACGTGTACACGAACAGTACATGTACAACGCACATGTAACATTAACATGCCCGGCCGGCTGGCCTTTGTGTATTTACATATCGTGCGATGATCTTGGCTTAGCAAGTCCGACATTTTACGTCCATGACGCTTTTGTCTTAACATTATTTTGGCATTAATCGTTGTCTTTATTAGATAATTCAGATTTATGATACTATGAAATCCTCCGATGGGCATGATTAAGATGGAAACATACATCGGACATTTGCTTTTTGCGTTGGTAAAAGTTGTTCTCTGGAGTTGTGTCAACATTTTGGGTGACAGTATTTTTGGAAATAGGAGTGGTTTATTATGAAATCGTCATAAAATGCGTCTTTTGAAATGTTGTTGTTTTTTAAAAATATTTTTGACCTCTGGTTTCTGAAATTAATTACAGTAGCATTTGTGCTTTCTAGCACTAATATTTTTCCTTTTTTTCGTTTTCCTTAGTTTGCTTCAAAGAAAAATGTTTTGTACATCCCTTTGATTACTGGAAAATGATTGTACTAGTTGTAGACATCGTTCAGACTTATCCAAAGAGTTAATTTTTAGAGATCTTTTATCATTTGTTTACAATTTTTAAACAACATTCGTGATTTTAGTTGCTCTTTTGAAGATAATATGGACATATCAGACACATTTTTCTGGAAAAAATATTTGTTTGTATAAACTATTAATTAATTATGCAAATTATCTCATTAATTATGCAAATTAAACAAATAATTCATTACAAAATAATCAGCGTTGAAACATAAATGAACAACAATTGGTTATACCAAGTTTTATTAATATAGGATGAAGTTAAACTAATTTGAAGTCCCAAAGATGGTGCTGTTACTTGCTGGTGCCAAATGAAGAATAAAGAAAAAAATGGGATAACATTTGACCTGCCGGATAATTTTAACCTTGTTTTTAATATACATTATTGACTGTATCTTCTCAACGCAATGTCCAATTGAAAAAGAAATGTTAATGATTTTTCTTAATTAAAGGAGACTCTATCATATGAGGCTAAATTTGAAACCCATGCTAGTAAGCTTTAACAAAAATGTGGTGTAAACAGCGTATTTGTATAATGTGCAGCAGCTATGAAATAATGTATTACAACACAACTTAAGCATGTCTTCTAAATGCTATTATTAATATGCATGGATTTACAAACGGCTAGTGTGCTGTAGACAATAGGAATATCTTAACTTCCATAATGCAAAGCTACAAGTTTTACCTACGCTAATTTTGTCATCAACGAAAAAATTGTGAACACTAAAATTGCAAAGTTTTATGTGAAACTGTGGTTAAGGGTTTTCAAATGGCAACTGTTTGAATTTCTTGTATAGCTCTAAGATGACAGCACGTCAGACGGAATAATTAATTGCACCAAGTACGATTTATGTAAAATTGTAATCATCTATGTTTGTTATCACCTTCCCTTTATAATTACCACCTAAATATAACCAAACAAAAAATGCAAATATAGATATTAATCAGAATTTCAATCACATTTTATAGAAATAAATCTAATTCAAACTGTAAATTCACTACTTAATTTGAATGTCCAAACACATCACAATATTTCGATTACACATTCAATACTAAGAACAATGTTTTCAAAGCATGCTTCAGAAAAAAAAATTCTCGAAAAATCATGATCGATATCGATATCATGTTAAACTGCTACACCAATTTACTACTGCGGTGGTGTCGATCATGAGCCATTTTAACAACGACTTCCCTTCTTGCAAATAAAAGGATGACTGGTGGTTACGTTGATACTGTGGTAGTACCCCTCGTTGTTCATGTGCAACAAACCTACAACATTAAAACAAAAATACTTCATAAGATTCAGATGTTTGGCGATTATATGAGAACCATGCCAAAATCAACAATCTAAAGCAGATACAGCGCCCCCTAGCGGGCTCAGGTTGGACTTTCACCTTTGTGTATTACATTACGAGTCCATATTTTGGCAAAGCGTCCCATCCTTTTATGAAAATAGTGCAGTACATATGAACCTTCGCCAAAAACCAAACATCACGCGTTTACATGCAATGAAGCCAATGGATGCCATGTTGCTACTGTCGTAAACCTTGCAATGCTGACATGGGAGAACTAGAATCAATCTTCCCATTGTATGTGCACTGCGAGTGGTATGCGATAGCTAATTTCTTAATATACACCAATGGCTTGGGTACACACTATCCAGTCAGTAGAACACATAATAAGGACAAACTTAAAACTTACCTAGTTTGTCATGATCGTTGTAAGCAACAGTCTGCTTGTTTTTTCCTGTAAATATTCAGAAAAAATATTTTGTTTTAAACTTGAAGCCTGAATGGAAGATTTTTGATAATGTAAACTGGGGTACGTGGAGCTAGACCAATAACAGTGACAGTATTCCAGCCTACCAGGGTTTAGTGGTAGGATCGAGCTAGACCCTGCGTAGGCCTACGAGGTTGACACAATGACGTGCAGGAAACTCTGTGTTATTTTAATAGCGCCTGCTAGCGGAACCGATTTAGATTCCAAAAATGCAAGAAACAAAGTCATAATGCTCAAACAATTACAACAAAATTAATACAAAATTTAAAAAAATCAAAAACGGATACTTTATCAGAAGCGTTGCCACGATGTTTCAGTGTGGAGAACAGAAAATTTAGGGAAAGTACAATATTGCTACTCTCATTAAGTGATCACTTTTTTAATTTATAGCAATTTGTTTTTTAATAATAATGTTTATAAACTATTTAGTCCCAAAATTTGATTTTCAAAAACTTGCCGGCCGACAACCTTTTAGGCGCGTTTTTTTATATTTTATTTTTTGTTATTATTATTACTTTTTTATACTATCGTTGACCTGTCGATGTTGGTCTGAAAACACGCGCCCTCAACTGCCGGTGCACAGAGCAGATAGGCCTACGCTACCCGTATATAATTTAACACAGAGAAGCATAGGTTTACCTTGATAGATGTACACCGACGCATTTGAAGACCCAGAACTCGCCGTGCACGAGATGACATCCCCCACTGAGACAGGCCCATGGCTCGCTGCAATCTCAAGGACAGATTCCGATACGCACGGGGAGAGACTCCACATTGTGATCTCGAAGTCTACGCCGGTGCTGGACCCCAAGTTGTCCCAACTGCCCGGGTCTCTGCGATACACACTCCAAGATATTGTGGGTCCGGTTGAGGCGCTTGCTCTGCATACGTAGCGTAGTCTACTGCTTGTCAGTGTATATGTGTTGTTGGAGTATAGAGAACGTACCCTGAGACCCCAGTCTGAAAAATGGTATATACATAATAGTTAGGCCTACCACTGGCAAGTGGTAGATTAACCCGTGCAACAGAGGATCTAGGAGTGTACTCCCCATGTTGCTCCGTTCGGAATATATACTTCACAATGCCCAAAACACGAGAGGGAGTTTGCCTTCTGATCGGCGTATTCCTTTGGAGTGTGGGCAAAAGGACTGCGGCGTACCCCCTCCCCCCGCACCCAATTTCGTTATCGGTTGCGTTCATAATTAAAAGGTTACCAACAGTCTAGCGATCGAGTAGTGTTCGAGGCTTATAGAACATAGAGTTGGGATAAAAGGCCCTCGGCTCTTTCTTTCAACTTGTTATTTCCAACCTATTCCAACCTAATCAGTCATGCTTACCAAGAGACCCACAGGCGTGAAGATTTTGTATGTGCTCGTGCGTCAGTAGTCCGTCAAACACCATCAGATTACTGTAGGCTGCAGACCCTCTGTACACAGATGAGGGGTAAGATACCCCGTTACATGGGTTCATGCCTCCTAAACATAGCCTCGTGCATTTGTCATCGTTTGAGAAGTCTACTTCATTGATACTTGTGTCAGGTGTTAACATAATACCATTGATGTATACTGCAACCACGTCATCAACACTAGCTTGGGTCAAGTCAATGGTGGCTACAAAATGGAACCATTCGTCAATCGGTACTTCCTCGTGAGGTTTCAATCTGAAATTTAGGATACAACATTTCTTAAAGCTTCTGGTAACAAACAAGAATCTCTGATTTTGAAACAGCAGAGCAATGCCACGCGCAGCTCTTGTTCTTCCTCCTGCAGAAATATAATATTTGTTATTTTCGGACAAGTCTGTAGAGTTTATCTTGAGCCAAATTGACCAGGTCACTGTTTCAGACACACAGACATCGGGATCAGAGACGCAGGTGCCAGCAAAATCTCCAAGATCCATGAAGGAGCCGTCACTCGTATACACCGCACAGGTTTGATCGACCATCTCGGGAGCGGGAACCATTCTGAAAGTGCCCTTGCCAACTTCGGGGACGGATGCGGTGAAGGCAGAACATGACGAGAGGTGACGATCATTGGGTTCCTCATTTTCACCCAGTGCTTTGAAGAGTATCATACTGTGGTTGTCTGAAAAATATAAACAGAAACGTTGCCTATCAAAATTATTCGCGTCACCAGTTTTGGTGGGAAAAGACTCAGTGCGTTGGTCATCCAAACATTGTCACGATCAACAGGGCATGGAATCGGAGTCATATTTAAAATAATACCCCTGATGATAAGGTCATAATTGCTGCTGCATAGATGAGCCAGTAATTTCCAGCAAAACTGTGTTCATCTCAAACTAGGACACTGATTCCATGCCCTGATATTGTTCCTTTAAATTTATAAACAAAATAAGATTTTAATAAGCCATGTGCTCTAGGAAATGTCCAAAAACGAACCCTCAGAAAAATAACCCGGTGACGGGTTGACGTATTGGATCACGACCTTTGATATTTTCATAAACGTCAAACGATCCAAACACTCAGTTATCAAGAACACACAACAAATTCGGAGACTGTGTCTTGTGAAAAGACTAATATCACCTTTTGTGCACAAAATATTAAATGAAACAAGATGATAAAACAAGGATTACAGCGGAATTAACTCTGAACATTTTATTAGGTGTTCGAGCTATGGCACCTGTTGGGTGTTTATTTTTAAATATTGGCTTTGGTTAGCCGGTTAGCAAATTTCTAAATGGTTAGTGCTCTTTTTTTCGTTTAATCATCCCAGCACTAATTGTAATAGTTATGATATGTTTAATTACATTTTTAGTCTTTGATATCTAAAAATAGCAATAAATAAATAAATAAATAAATAAAGGCCTTAAATTTAAGCATTATTATGTTTTTTGTAAAAGTAAGATTTTCTTTATTCATGAAGTTACTAGTGACTTTTCCAAAAAATGTTTCTTGAAATGTTTCATGATCATGAGGAAGAATAATTGTGTCATATATATAGGCTTCAAATTGAACCAAAGTATTAATGTTATTTTTTCATGATCATCAGGAAGAATAATTGTGTCATATATACAGGCTTCAAATTACCTGTTTTAAAAGGGGAACATTATTCCCATCTCAGAAATTTTCTAACAAAATTTCAGAAAATTTAGTACGATGATAAAGACATCCAGTTTATTACTTTTGCTAATAAATTCAGTTTTAATTTACTGACGTCACTGAACTAAAGTAGGTACTACCGTCATTTTTCATGTTCACGAGAAAGTATTATTAATTGCTTCACATATACCACTTTCAACTGGCCTGATGTGATCTTTACTTCCGGTCCAAACAGAAACTTCAATTTCAACACATTCTAACACAAAATGTATATGTATTTTGAAGCTTACATTAATATTGTTATGATAACAGACGTCAGACATTTTCAACATACTATGACCTTGATATGTATATGAAGTCGTTGTTGTAACGTAATGATAACGTCAAGAGGTATCGACTTAAGCTAATTCAAAGTTTCAAAAAATCATATCAGAAGATATTTTCACAATCTTTGCATCATCTTAAATATCTTGAACAATGTCACATTTCGTTCACAGACATGACCCTAATCTGACCTCTGCTTCCGGCCGAAACCGGAAGTTTAAGTGCAACAATATTCTGAAGCACTATATTCCGTACATGTATTATGTACAGCCCATTTCGCGTGCACACGGCCTTTTCAACATATATCATTTCTGCACACATAGCGCAAGAGTCAGTAGTCTTAACTCTATCAGGCCTGGTCGCAATGTGCCCCCTATGATTTTGTTTAAAATTTTAATAATATCTTCAGAAGGCTTTGTCCGATCACACTGAAATTAATCTTTGGGACCCCCTCACGCAAGAATCAATGATAATAGGTGTTCATGGTTGCCATAGCAACCGTTTATTTTGAACAGATCCAATTAAATTTCCTTTTTTGGGGGTTAAAAATACTAGATTTTTGATACTGTTAAACATTCAATAGACCTATGGGTTTTTGGGTTTGTTGTGTCATTTGTCATCAGTAGTACCATGGATGTTATTATATCTGCCATTATTGTACTTTGGTTTACAAAATCCTAATTTTGGGTCAAAATATTTAAAAAATAATGTTTTTGGAACAATTTGACCAAATTATTGCTTATAGCGCCCTCTAGTGGTAATTTAAATGCCATTGCATTAGTGCATGTACTCAAGACAAATGATATAATTTTATTTAATTATATTTTTAATCTTTGATATCTAAGAACAGCTTTTCTCTGACCTTCTCATTAAAGGATTAACATGTCACAAAACATTAACTTATAGATGCACATAAAAGTTGAAAACGTCATGATGACGTCCTCACAACCAAAGTACTCTACATCAAAGTTTAATATAATTTCAAAATATATCCAAAGAACCTACATTTTCAATCTTTGTACCATTTTAGAGTGCGTGAATTTAGCACATTTTATGTAGCGAAGACCCCAAACTGACCTCCCTGTCCGGTTCAAACTGGAAATTGAAGTTACAAATATTTTCACTGGCTATATAATATGATCTAAAGGAAAACTGATTTGGAACTCGAACATGGGTTCAATGGATGAAATTGTTTTTGTCCTATGACAAAGTTTGAATGCTGTTACGTGACTTAAATATGATGTCACGTTATCATTCAGGAAGTTCAAAGACAATCACAGATTTAATAAGAAAACCAAACAAGCTGGGGAACTTGTCCAATATGAACACTATTGAAAAATAAAGTTTACACAAGCTGGTGTTATTCTAACACCCTGACCTTTACAGGGATTGTATTTAAAAAGCAAACGGACTTACCATACTTTCTGCCACTTCCGTTGGTCATCCAAACATAGTCTTGTGATCCTTCATCTCCAATGATATTGCCGATATACTCCATAACAATCATCATTTCATCCAAGCGAATCGATTTTCATAAGATTTCCACCTTTTCCACGTGTCTTGGACTGGCAGTATTCCTCTGCTTCCTCATACGGGAGTGATTGAGGAAAGTAACGGTAGCACTGGTTCTTATACTCGACCCATTGGAAGGAGCAACACGAGCACGATGCATGGCATACGGTGGATATAGCGAGGATGATTAGGATGATACGTATCACGCGAAAAACGTTCCCGCGTGTTGTTTCTTTTATATAGAAACTCCATTATGGTATGTTAAATAATACCACTTTCTGGGCTCAGAATTCCAGGTTCACTCGGGAAATTTCGAAAAACGATCTCGTTAATTTATTCACGTGGATACGCTGAAACAACAAAAGTTGTCCAAGAGCAGCTTTCAAATTAAGCTGGTGCGCAACAAAGCATCCGAGTTATATACCCCAGGCTGACCAAGGCTGACAAACTTGAGGCTTGTTTTAAAAATAGGCATAATTAAATAAATTAGTTTTGTCATGGCACAAAATTTTAATAGGAATAATTAACCCTAAGTAAATGGTGGCAGAACACGCTTGGATGATTTTTTTCCAACCTCGTCCCATGCACGGTCTACCTCGTTCTCACCACTAGAGAATTAAACCCTGGTTGGAAAAAAAAATGATAGTTACTACCAAATAATAAGCACAATCTTAATATCTGCCTGCGATGCGTATAGGATTTTAAAATTGGCCAAATCCTGACCTATAACTCCCTGTTGCAGCAAACGCTTTCGTTCCGTATATTGAAATTGAGAAGAACTGAGAAGAAAATGAACGGATAATACCTTTGGCAACGTCGAATTTCTCACCCAATGGTTCTTCTCAGAACCACCAACTATTACATTTTATAAGAGATTAGTTTATCGCAAACCTTACTTCCAATGTTCAAGCCTGGTATAGTTCATACAGATTTTATAGCTCTTTAAAACCCCAGTGCAATTTTATTGCCTGCATATTCCTTTTCGCACCTTGGATCCGCCCTGTTTTAATAGGTCACACCTTTATTAGTATTACACCTATTAAGCATGTCCCTCAAACAAACTTTGAAAGCCATATACTAGGATTAACCTTAAGGTTGCCAGCTTGAGGATTGGTAAACCACCAGGACACACGTGGGTGATTATTTTCAACTCTCTAAAATTTACATTTTAAGGTTTGCAGTTATGAACTATGTTTTATGTAAAATCAGACGCTTTACAAACCCCAAGTGCAATTTAAATGCCTGTATGCTCTTTGCCCCGGGCCATTTCGTCTCCCTAGATCCGCCCGTTAGGCCCATTAGGAATACACCACTTTAGCATGTCCTTCAAACGCTATTAGTAATTATGCATGGATTAAAAAATGTCTAATTAACCAAGTGCCCAGTGGGCCATGGGAATATTTTAATTTCAATAATGGTCTTCGAAGTTATCAGATAAAGGCAGTAATTTTCTTAATAGGAAGGGGACAATAATCATGGCGGCAGGACACGCCTTAAAGGGACAATATCGTCACAATCAACAGGGCATGGAATCAGAGTACTGGCTGTGGATTAACTCAGTGATTGAACATAATATAAAGGTCATATTAGTGTTGATGCTGCATAAATGAGCCAGTAATAATGCTATTTTCAGTCACTGTATTGATCTTAAATTAGGACACCGATTCCATGCCCTGTTGAAAGTCTGTTCTGATCGTGATGATATTGTCCCTTTAAGCACTGAAACTCGGAAGCCTGAGGAAACCTCTAAACATTTGACACTCACCTGTGCCTGGACATAGAGGCCCGTAAAGGAGATACAACATCCTTGCCTGATGCACCATTGGGAAGGGTTTAAGGATGAAGTGAAGCCACATGGAGAGATCTTCCATCATCTTGCACTGGTCGAGGAGAACGTGACGGAAGAACCTACGTGTTCTCATCTCCACTTGTGGGTTGGAGCCGGGATTCCCGAGAGGGCCATACGGTTGGAAGCAAATTAGGACCACTTGTTCAGGGCCTAGTGTATCCAAAATACTCCAAGTTGGAAATCAGGGACCCCAAGGTCACGATATTAGACCATTTTTACACAATCCCTCAAATGTACGGACCTCTTTGTTTTTCAGAAACACACCTGATTAAGAAAAGGTTGAGAGGGCATACAAACTATGAGAAATCCCTCGGCACATGAATCTGTCCATAATTATTTAGTTGGGTGCAACCCTGTAGGTCCGACATTAAACCCAACGTTTAATCCGATCTCTCTTTTGTCCAGTCCCAGGTCCAGAAAATGACTTAGCCTTGACTACGGCGCATCGGAGCGGTTTGGTCGCATAATTTTGCCCCACTTAATAGCTATCCGAACTCACCGTTGCAGCCATTGCACACATAGTGCATGGATCCATATGCACACACACTGTATATGGACATACAATGTATACACATACAATGTACATGTAAATATACATGCAGACAGTGACCATTCAAACGACGCGCCTTGATCCTTTTGTACTTGATCCTTATGCCAAATTTAAAAACGAAAGATGTATTATCATTGGTTATTGGATGGCACAGCAACGGCTTTGTTGCGACGTGCATACGTGTGTGCGTGCGTGTGTGCATGCATCATGTGTGGGTTCAAACAGGGTCAAAGCCAGGGACATGTGATTGGCCATCGTTTTAAAGAAACCGCCCACTAACCAACAATTCTTCCATATGAATTTCCATCCAATAGGAAAATAAAGAAACACATAAAATCTCGATTACAGAATGATCAAGGCTGTTGAATCAGTTCGAGATCGTGATGCACAACCGTATCCATGACTCGGTTTACATTGATCTTGCTGTATACATTGTGATGTACATGGACCCTATCCAAGGACAGCGCCCAGTGTATGCTGAATTTCACGGGCCAGATGGGGGTACCGTTGTAAGTGCACTCTACGACAACAGCCTTGGTTGAGGCTAAACATCACTCTGTTATTTATACTTTCTTCTTTTGTCTTCGTTTCTCACCTGACTAACTTCCACTCACTATTGTGTTTATGTATGTGTGCGTGTTAAATGTATATCGTCTATTTTGCCACACAATAAAGAACCTGCTAGATTCGAAATGTAAGGCCAATTATTATTGCATATACTACAGGTCCTTTAGGTTGGTAAGCAGTTGATAACAGCTAATTCTTTATTAATTTATTGATTTATTATAACAAATGCCCGCGTTGATTGGTAGAAAGGGGTGTCAGTTGGGGAAGGAGAATCATTTGGGTGGGTGTAAGATTGGTCTTGAGTTCTACCTTTCCCTCTCCCCCAACCGTAACAATAAATCGCCGCCATTGGTTGTACCGACACTGTAGCGATGAGCCCTGCTATATGAGAAATAGTATAGTATATCAGAACCATGTAGCGGAGAAGGTCAAAACAAGATTCAAGTTCTCATAATACAACCGTTACGGCCGGGATCATTGCTTTGCATTTAAACATATACGAACAAAATGTTGCTCTGTGACTCACCTTTTATTGTATTTTCGATTTAATGTGCAAGGAATCAAAACACTCACAAATTGGCAATAAAAGAGTATAGCAAAGTGATATCAATATGGATAACACGTTTTGCAGAATGTTTTCAGGTTGAATAACTCCTGTAACATGTAGCCCCTTCAAACTAGTAAAAGGTACACAACTACTTTGATGGGCGATATTTGGTGCTGGAAATTAAGATCATTGTTTTATTATGATGCATGGAGGCCTATACAAACACCCTGCAATTGTTTTGTTGTTTTGTCATTGTTCAGAGAACACTGGGTGACGTTTCTTTGTCCAAATGACAGTGTTATCACATCATTAATTAGAGAGAGTACGCAATTGTTCTTAGGGTGTTTGTAAATCTATACATCATTCAACTTGATTCATTCGATCTTTTTCTTGTACATCTCGTCCTAGCTCTGAGAAAGGACAAGCGCCCCAAAATCGCCCAAATCGTACCCAACATAGGTGACGTGTGATACATCAATCGATAATTATCTAAACACATTATAAAAACGGATAATTCATAATATTTAAAAGTTACTTGTTAATTTAAAAGATATTACTCAATTAAAATTCTTGAATTAAAATTTTTGCTAATTTTATTTCATTTTTTTTAAATTCAGATAACAGGGAAAGTATAATAATTATTGGTGATGTTGACAAAACTGCTTCTACGAGTATTCTTATTTTCTTAGAATCAAGACAAACAATGAACATTTCAACTGTGAAAGATTAGATTAGATTAGATAAAACTTTATTGTCCCTCACGGGGAAATTAAAATGGCCTTTACAATACAATACAATACAATACAATACAATACAATACAATACAATACAAACGATAAGTAGATACAAAAAAAGACTAGACATAAATAAGAAGCTGGTAAAAATAAACAAAAACTTACTTATTAAATACACAAACATTTAGAACAATTCTTTTAATAAAAATATACTACAATTCAATATTAAAAATTTACAAAAATTGTATGAGGATATAGAGTACATGGTGAGGGATCAGAGCCAACCACCCGACAGCTCATCGCTCCAACTGCTCATTGTACCATTTGATAGCAGTCGGAATGAATGAACTGCCGTAACGGTGGGTCCTGATCCTTCTTTGTAAAAAGCGATGGCTCCTTGAATTGGTTTGGAATTCGGCATGTAATGGGTGACTTGAGTCAGCAAGAACTGATTCAATTCTATTGCAGATAAGAGATTTGTATAATGCCTCTGGAGACTCGTGTTGGAGACCAATTACTTTACTGGCTTGTTTAACAATTTTTTCCAACTTAATCCGGTCATTGGTCCGCATATTTCCAAAAACACAAACAAGACAAAAAGTTAGGATACTCTGTACAATAGACTGGTAGAACAATTGTAAAATTGTCTTATCTACATAAAAAGAGTTGAGCTTGCGCAGAAAAAATAAACGTTGTTGCAACTTACTATATTTAGATTTGGCACATGCGTCAAATTTCAATTGGTTGTCAATTTCAACCCCAAGGTATTTGTAAACGGACACTGTTTCTACGCATTCATCTTTGATGACAACTGGCATAACAGGAGATATCTTTTTCCTAAAGTCAAATACCATCTCTTTAGTTTTATTGACATTAATTTTTAGATAGTTATCATCACACCACTGAATAAAATATGTCACCTCATGTGTAAAACGATCCAAAGATTCTTGTTTTCCATCAAAAAACCCAACAATAGCAGTGTCATCAGCATACTTAATGACTTTATGAGTCTGTTCTATGGTAGTTAGGTCATTGGTATACAAAGTGTACAAGACGGGTGACAAAACACACCCCTGGGGGGCACCTGTGGAAGTATGTTGAACAGATGAAAAGGTGGAATTCACTTTAACGCATTGACTTCTGTTTAACATAAAATCATTAATCCATAAAATAAGTCTAGGGTTTACATTCAAATTGATGAGTTTTTGGGCCAGAAGATGGGGCTGAATGGTGTTAAAGGCGCTTGAGAAATCCACAAAGAGAACTTTAACAAAGGCACCTGCTTTCTCTAAGTGTTCAAAGATACCATTCAATAAAGTAAGTACAGCATCCTCAACACTCCTGTGAGGTCGGTAAGCAAACTGGTATTTTATCTAAGGATTCAGTGACAGAAGGCAATAATCTATTCAAAATATTTTTTTCAAAACACTTCATCGGTACTGATGTAAGAGCAACTGGGCGAAAATCATTTATCTCCTTAAAATGTTGTTTTTTAGGAACAGGTACAATCGTAGATTTTTTCCACGGTGCTGGAACACAGGTATTATCAATCGAAGCTTGAAACAATGTTCTGAATGGACCGGCTAGTCGATCTGCACACACCTTTAACATCTTAGAAGTGATAAAGTCAGGCCCATGAGTTTTGTGAGAATTTAGTTTCTTAAAAAGATTACGAACTTCACGCTCAGAGACATGAATGTTTGTATTTTCTTTAAGGTTTTCCTGTATAGCGTTCATTACTTCGCCCTGTTGTACACTGAAATCAAATTTATCAAACCTATTACAAAAACAATTCAAGTTGTGAGCATATTGGGATTCATTTTCCACATAATATTATACCAGTTTTCTTAGGTTTATAGCCTGTGATGGTTTGAAGTCCTTTCCAAGCGAGTTTTGTGTCGTTCGTCTGAAATAAAGATTCAATTTTACATTTATAAGCCATTTTACATTCTTTAATTTTGTGTTTTATGCTTTTTTGAATCTCTTTTTGTTCATCCTTTGTACCGGTGTAGAACAGTCTCTTTTTCTTGTTTAAAAGTTTCTTCAGGTCTTTTGTGATCCAGGGTTTATTATTTGGAAAAATCTTAACGGTCTTTTGAGGGATCACCATGTCCACACAAAACCGGATATAGTCTGATATTACTTCAACTGACTCATCAAGGCTGTCAGCTGAGTCAGTGAAGACATTCCAGTCTGTACAGGTGAAACATCCTTGCAGTGTCTCGATGGCTTGACTTGACCACACCTTTAGTTGAATTTTCCTTACAGGTTCCCTCCGGATTTTGGCCTGGTACACTGGAATAAGCGGGATCATGTTATGGTCAGAACAGCCCAATCCAGGTAGTGATTTTGCACGATATGCCTCAGTAATGTTCCCGTAGCACAGGTCTAAGCAGGCAGCATGGCGGGTGGGGCAATTGACATACTGATGAAAAGTAGGCATAACCTCGGATAAACTGCATAAATTGAAATCGCCTAGTATAAACTTTGCGGCATCTGGTGAATCGGTTTCAGTTTGAGAAACAATTCACTGAATTATATCGGCTGCCGTCTTTGTGTTCGCTGAAGGAGGGATGTACACCAAAAAATCATTATCTGGTTGATTTCCCTTGGTAAGTAGAACGGCCGCAGGTAGACCCCCAGAAGTTCGATATCTGGTGTGCAGATTTTATGTTTAACAGTAATGTGTGAGGGGCTACAATATTTCTCGTTTATAAACATGCAGACCCCTCCGCCCTTGCTTTTACCGGAGTTTTTGTCTCTATCCATTCTGAGCAAAGTATACCCATTTATGTCGACTGTTGAGTTGGGATCAGTATCAGTTAACCAGGTTTCGGTCAGACATATCAGGCTGGAATTGTGGTATTCTGAAAGATACTGAATATTGGCTTTCAGCTCGTCAGATATGTTCCTGATACTTTGAACGTTCCCTTGTATTAACGTTGGAAGTGGAGTTCTAAATCTGGATTTGTTCAATCGGTTCCTAACGCCACCTTTCCTACCTCGTTTTCGTGCTCAGTGTGTGTCTGTGTCTGTGTCTGTGGGCTTGCATTCCTCAGGTATTACGTAATCAGACTGTGTCGAAAAAGCACGCCGGCTCAATAGGAATTCACGGTTGTAAGAAATTAATGGCGGAGACTCACCCTCTATATTGTTGGTGGCACACAAAATTCGCTTAACACTCCACGAGAAAGTTTAAAAAAACGATGAAAAACAAGCCCAACGTGAGACACGGTATTTGAGTCATCTTTACCAGCAAAAATGTACAAAATATCACATCCAAAGGGGTAAAAATTCACAAAAACAAACACAAATCCGCAGACAAGTAAAAAAGCCGTGTCGCCACATGAGCAGCGCCACCATAAAACGTTTCAGCCTATAAAAAGTTTCAGCCTATAAGAAAGTTTCAGCCTATTACGGTAATTGTAAGTGAGACTAATTGCGGTCTGGGGGACTTTGGATATAGAAGATCCTTCGGTCCGAAGTAGTGGTCGCCACAACCCAGTCCACAACCCACCCCAGACAAAGGGATCCCCACATCCTAAGTCAACCTCCCTACCTCCAACTACGCTCCTCCCCCCACTCATAGGATCCTAGTCCCACCGCTATCCCGCCTGCACGCTTCAACGCACTAATCCTCCAGCATCCAGTCATCCCGTGATCCTTCAGCAGCATACTTAACCAGCAGCATTTCCCAGAATCCGGCATCCTCCTGAAGACGATCAGAGCATACTGATCGAGACATCGAGTTGTAACCTCCAGTTCTTTTCAGAACTAATTACCACTGAATAGTTGCCAAACGGCAACTTTTTGCTTCAAACAAAATATTTCGAAAAATCATGATCGATGTCGATATCATACTAAACTGTTACAGCAATTTATTGGTGCGAGATGGTGTTGATGAGCCATTTAAACAACGACTTCCCTTCTTGCAAATAAAAGGATGGCTGGTGGTTACGTTGATACTGTGGTAATACCCCTCGTTGTTGATGTGCAACAAACCTACAACATTAAAACAAAAATACTTCATAAGATTCAGATGATGTTTGGCGATTATATGAGAGCCATGCCAAAATCAACAATCTAAAGCAGATACAGCGCCCTCTAGCGGGCTCAGGTTGGACTTTCACCTTTGTGTATTACATTACGAGTCCATATTTTGGCAAAGCGTCCCATCCTTTTTTATGAAAATAGTGCAGTACATATGAACCTTCGCCAAAAATCAAACATCACGCGTTTCCATGCAGTGAAGCCAATGGATGCCATGTTGCTACTCTCGTAAACCATACATTGCATTGCAATGCTAACATGGGAGAATAACTACAATCAGTCTTCCCATTGTATGTGCACTGCGAGTAGTATGCGATAGCTAATTTCTTAATTAATATGCACAAATGGCTTGGGTACCCACTATCCAGTCAGTAGAACTCATAATAAGGAAAACCTTAAAACTTACCAAGTTTGTCATGATCGTTGTAAACAATAGTCTGCTTGTTTTTTCCTGTAAATATTCAGACAAAAATATTTTGTATAAAACTCGAAGCCTGAATGGATGATTTTTGATAAGGTAAATTGGGGTTCGTGGAGCTAGACAAATAACAGTGACAGTAATCCAGCCTACCAGGGTCTAGTGGTAGGATCGAGCTAGACACTGGGTACGAGGTTGACACAATGACGTGCGGGAAACTCTGTCTTATTTTTATAGCGCCCTCTAACGAAACAGATTTAGCTTCCAAGAAATAATGTAAGAAACAAATAAGTCATGATGCTCAAACAATTAAAATCAATACAAAATAAAAAATATCAAAAACGGATACTTTATCAGAGGCGTTGCTACGATGTTTTTTATAAACTATTTACACCCAAAAACTTGCCGTCCGATAACCTTTTAGGCGCGTGTTTTTTTTTTTTGATTTCATTATTTTTTTTTGATTTATTTTTTTTAATTTTACTATCGTTGCCCTCTCGATTTCGGTCTGAAAACACGCGCCCTCAAATACGTTTACCTTGATAGATGTACACCGACGCATTTGAAGACCCAGAACTCGCCGTGCACGAGATGACATCCCCCTCTGAGACAGGCCCGCGGCTTGCTTCAATCTCAAGGACAGACTCCGCCATGCACGGGGAGAGACTCCACGTTGTGATCTCGAAGTCCACGCCGGCGCTGGACCCCAAGTTGTCCCAACTGCCCAGGGCTCTGCGATACACACTCCAGGATATTGTAGGTCCGGTTGAGGCGCTTGCTCTGCATACGTAGCGTAGTCTACTGCATGTCACTGTATATGTGTTGTTGGAGTATAGAGAACGTACCCTGAGACCCCAGTCTGAAAAGTAATAAACACATAATAGTTAGGCCTACCACTGGCAAGTGGTGGATTAACCCGTACAATAGAGAAGTGTCCCCCCCCCCCCAAGTTCCTACGTTCGGAATATATACGTATATTGATTATATAATGTTTCACCAACACGCCTGAATTTTAGACTTCACAATGCCCAAAACACGAGAGGGAGTTTGCTTTCTGACAATTATTGGCGTATTCCTTTGGAGTATGGGCAAAAAGAACCGGGTATACCACCCTCACCACCGATTTCGTCATTGGTTGGGTTCATAATTAAAAGGTTACTAACAGTCTAGCGATCGAGTAGCGTTCGAGGCTATAATAGAACATAGAGTTGAGCTAAAAGGCCCTCCGCTCTTTCTTTCAATTTGTTATTTCCAACCAATTCCAACCTTATCAGTCAGGCTTACCAAGAGACCCACAAGCGTGAAGATTTTGTATGTGCTCGTCCGTCAGTAGTCCGTCAAACACCATCAGATTGCTGTAGGCTGCAGATCCTCTGTTCACAGAGGGGTAAGATACCCCGCCACGTGGGTTCATGCCTCCTAAACATAGTCTTGTGCATTTGTCATCGTTTGACACGTCTACTTCATTGGTACTTGTGTCAGGACTTAACATAATACCATTAATGTATACTGCAAGCACGTCATCAACACTAGCTTGGGTCAAGTCAATGGTGGCTACAAAATGGAACCATTCGTCAATCGGTACTTCCTCGTGAGGTTTCAATCTGAAACTATGGATACAACATTTCTTTAAGCTTCTGGTAGAAAACAAGAATTTCTGATTTTGAAACAGCAGAGCAATGCCACGCGCATCTCTTGTCCTTCCTCCTGAAGAAATATAAAATTTATTATTTTTGGACAAGTCTGTAGAGTTTATCTTGAGCCAAATTGACCAGGTCACTGTTCCGGACACACAGACATCGGGATCGGAGATACAATTGCCGGCAAAATCTCCAAGATCCATGAAGGAGCCGTATACACCGCTCGTATACACCGCACAGGTTTGCTCGACCAACTCGGGAGCGGGAACCATTCTGAAAGTGCCCGTGCCAACTTCGGGGACGGGTACGGTGGAGGCAGAACATGACGAGAGGTGACGATCATTGAGTTCCTCGTTTTCACCCAGTGCTTTGAAGAGTATCATACTGTGGTTGTCTGAAAAATATAAAAAGAAACGTTGCCTATCAAAATCATTCGCGTCACCAGTTTTGGTGGGAAAAGACTACGTTGGTCACGATCAACAGGGCATGGAATCGGAGTCATATTTAAAATAATACCCCTGATGATAAGGTCATATTACCGTTGCTGCTGCATAGATGACCCAGTAATTTCCCGGCAAAACTGTGTTCATCTCAAACTAGGACACTGATTCCATGCCCTGATATTGTTCCTTTAAATTTATAAACAAAGTGTCCAAAAACGAACCCTCAGAAAAATAACCCGGTGACGTACGGGTTGACGTATTGGATCACGACCTTTGATATTTTCATAAACGTCAAACGACCAGACTGAAGCTAGCCACGTATTGGGCCAGAAATTCCAACCGCGGATTCACGAACTACCCAGCCGCGTATTTAAAAAAAAATAGAATCCATGCAGTTCAAGGTGGTGAATTAAACACTCTGTATTTCAGAATGTTCCCTGGATATTTTGAACGAAATTTTATATTATCTTTATTTATCAATAACTTTTGTTCCATATTCTTAAAAATCATAACACTGGGTATACTTGAATGTACACAAACGTAATTTGGCTTACTAATTAGTGAGTAATTAGCCGCTACAACGTAGACCTAATTATTCAGTATATACTACACAGATATTGAATAAGTTCCACCCACCCCAAACAAATGTACCCTTCATGTTCAATAAATTATGGAATTTTGTTTCATAATCTTAAAGACCATACCACTGGGAACACTTAATTTTGGAGGTGGCTAATTTGGTTCACTAATTAATGGCCAATTAACTGCTAGAATAGACGCCATTTTCTTACACAATATGCGGTATATTGTACACATACCGACTATGATTGCATTTACCCCAAACAAAATGTACCCTTCATGTTTAATAAATTATGAAATTTTGTTTCATAATCTTAAAGACCATACCACTGGGCACACTTAATTTTGGAGATGGCTAATTTGGTTCACTAATTAATGGCCAATTAGCTGCTAGAATAGACGCCATTTTCTTACTCAATATGCGGTATATTGTACACACACCGAATATGATTGCATTTACCCCAAACAAAATGTACCCTTCATGTTTAATAAATTATGAAATTTTGTTTCATAATCTTAACGACCATACCACTGGGAACAGTTGATTTTGGAGGTGGCTAATTTGGTTCACTAATTAATGGCCAATTAACTGCTAGAATAGACGCCATTTTCTTACACAATATGCGGTATATTGTACACATACCGACTATGATTGCATTTACCCCAAACAAAATGTACCCTTCATGTTCAATAAATTATGATATTTTGTTTCATAATCTTAAAGACCATACCACTGGGCACACTTAATTTTGGAGGTGGCTAATTTGGTTCACTAATTAATGGCCAATTAGCTGCTAGAATAGACGCCATTTTCTTACTCAATATGCGGTATATTGTACACACACCGAATATGATTGCATTTACCCCAAACAAAATGTACCCTTCATGTTTAATAAATTATGAAATTTTGTTTCATAATCTTAACGACCATACCACTGGGAACACTTAATTTTGGAGGTGGCTAATTTGGTTCACTAATTAATGGCCAATTAACTGCTAGAATAGACGCCATTTTCTTACACAATATGCGGTATATTGTACACATACCGACTATGACTGCATTTACCCCAAACAAAATGTACCCTTCATGTTCAATAAATTATGATATTTTGTTTCATAATCTTAAAGACCATACCACTGGGCACACTTAATTTTGGAGGTGGCTAATTTGGTTCACTAATTAATGGCCAATTAGCTGCTAGAATAGACGCCATTTTCTTACACAATATGCGGTATATTGTACACACACCGAATATGATTGCATTTACCCCAAACAAAATGTACCCTTCATGTTTAATAAATTATGAAATTTTGTTTCATAATCTTAACGACCATACCACTGGGAACAGTTGATTTTGGAGGTGGCTAATTTGGTTCACTAATTAATGGCCAATTAACTGCTAGAATAGACGCCATTTTCTTACACAATATGCGGTATATTGTACACATACCGACTATGATTGCATTTACCCCAAACAAAATGTACCCTTCATGTTCAATAAATTATGATATTTTGTTTCATAATCTTAAAGACCATACCACTGGGCACACTTAATTTTGGAGGTGGCTAATTTGGTTCACTAATTAATGGCCAATTAGCTGCTAGAATAGACGCCATTTTCTTACTCAATATGCGGTATATTGTACACACACCGAATATGATTGCATTTACCCCAAACAAAATGTACCCTTCATGTTTAATAAATTATGAAATTTTGTTTCATAATCTTAACGACCATACCACTGGGAACACTTAATTTTGGAGGTGGCTAATTTGGTTCACTAATTAATGGCCAATTAACTGCTAGAATAGACGCCATTTTCTTACACAATATGCGGTATATTGTACACATACCGACTATGACTGCATTTACCCCAAACAAAATGTACCCTTCATGTTCAATAAATTATGATATTTTGTTTCATAATCTTAAAGACCATACCACTGGGCACACTTAATTTTGGAGGTGGCTAATTTGGTTCACTAATTAATGGCCAATTAGCTGCTAGAATAGACGCCATTTTCTTACTCAATATGCGGTATATTGTACACACACCGAATATGATTGCATTTACCCCAAACAAAATGTACCCTTCATGTTTAATAAATTATGAAATTTTGTTTCATAATCTTAACGACCAGACCACTGGGAACACTTAATTTTGGAGGTGGCTAATTTGGTTCACTAATTAATGGCCAATTAACTGCTAAAATAGACGCCATTTTCTTACACAATATACGGTATATTGTACACACACCGAATATGATTGCATTTACCCCAAATAAAATGTACCCTTCTTTCATCTTCTCACAAAAGAGGGCGCTGTTTAGATTGGGTGAACTCCTTTGCAGTTACACAATTACCCATTCTGAAAAGCGCCCTCCTGTGTCTGCCACACCTCAAAAAGTCCAATGAGGATTCAACGTGTTTCTACATGGTCTGATCATGATATCATTCGTGTCCCAGTTTGGAACCAGCAGTGTTAAACCAGTGTTGGACTCCGGTCATGATCCCTTAGGGTGTCGGGGGGTGGGGTGGGCGTAATAGGAAGGCGTTTTTTTCCCATTCCTCTAACTACAGGGTATACACAATGACTTCCTACACACTACCCCGTCCTCGGCAGAGACAAGAGACGCAGCTGTGATCCAGGTGAAAAGCCCTCCCTCTATCGATGGATAATTGCAAATCTTTAGGGGATATATACCCCCATCACTCATGAAGATTTGAGCTCCTGCCCATTGTAGATTTTGTTTATCCTAATCGTCAACATTCCAATAATACAACTACAAACATGTGATGGATTTTGCTTTTATTTTTAATTGTTTGTATTTCATTTATATAATTGCTTATGTTTGAAAGCTATAATTATACAGAGCACACACAGCCCAGACTGTGTTTGGCGTCAGTGAAACCCGTTTTGATAGAATCAATTCTGCCTTTTGTAAGAGCGCCCTCTTGAGTTCAGATGTATTTAAAGGGATGAAGTATAAAGGTTTTTGTCCTAATGTTATATGTACAACGTGTCTTTATGAAGAAAAAAATGTTTTAAATAAATTCATCCCATTATGTTTTTAAATGATGATCTTTTCAATTAATTGTAAACATCAAATCGTTGTATTTTTTACATAGTGACGAAGCGGTAAAAAGTGCGTTACGAATAACTCTATTATATCTCCGGAATTAATTAATCAAGGTCAAGCGTGGAAATTATTAATAATTTGTTTATCATTTTCTATTGAAGAAAGTAAGGTATCAAAATAAAGGTGATGATTCTTATTGGGCAATATTGTGCGCTCGGTTTCAAAACAAGTAAACAAGACCCGTAAACAAGTAAACAAGGCTTGTTGTCAAAATGCGGCACGCACGCGGGCCTTTAGTGGCTTATCGTCCAGCATGTTTTAAGTCGGACACATTTTCGTCAGGAAAACTGTATGTTTTTGCTATTTTCAGAACTAATCAATGCCTGAGAATTTAACATGGTGTCACAGCAAACAGTCTGGGGACAATAAAATCATACTTGTAAACATATGAAACATTCAAAAATAGATTAATATAATTATGAATATACATGAAGCTTGTACACAAGATAAGTAACACAATGTTACTGGTATTAACAAAGAATCGTTACATAGTAAATGAGTTTTAGTTTTGGCCAAAAAAGGATATGGTTTCAGGTCCTACGTCGGCTTCAAAATCGGTGCGGTGGCGCGTTTTTTTCTCTCACTATGCTGACATGATGAGTGAATATCGCACTGCATTCTGGTATCATCTAGTGTGTCTCAAAGTAAAAGTTGATTATCAACATTAAACCCACGAAGCAAACTAACTTCACGTACACAAACTGACCAAACGTGACCATAAAACCGTGGCATTGATTAACCACAAGGGTTAATGCCTCTCCATAACAATTTCTACTAAGTCCATCACGCGCTTGACCTTTAAGCAGGTGGCGTCAACGAGTTTTTATGGCCATAACTGGATGTATGCTATTGGAAAGCCAAACCAACAAATCCATGCAAAACTCGATTTTTGGAGTTAATCAAGGTAGGTGTCTGCAGATGAGTGCAATAATTTGGGGTCTGGGCCCCATCGCTAAGTTAATAATTTCAACGGAGCTTTAAAAATGCCCAATGAATGGGCCCATATTTTAAATCAGCCCCTCGCTTGCCGTTTACAGCCGCGCTTAATGAGTGACGGTATTGTGAAGTTTAGTACAAGCAATATAGGTCTGTTATTTTTCATAACATAATGCCTACTGAAGTTAATAACGATTTTGGCACAATGGTAAGTTAATTGTACCAGACTCCAAAGGGCTTGATTGAGACCTTTGTATTTCGAATTCATTGAGAGAGAAATATATAACAAAATTAAAAAATACTATATATTTTTTTTAAGAACCAGAAATTTCAAATTGCTTTTTTTAATATTTTTTTTAGAAACCCAAGGACCGCTGCCGATTGGGTATATTGTGTATGATTACAATACCTATTCATTGCCACAATCATTGTTGCGTACAGCGTGTTTTTTCAAGAACCAGAAATTTGAAGTTGCTTTTTGTTTGGTTCGTTTGTTTTTGTTAGAAACCCGTGCACCGGTGCCGATTGAGTATAATTTATTGTACGGTATATCACCATAATGGCACGTAATGATTATAATTAGACCTATTAATTGCAACAACCATATATATATATATATATATATATATATATATATATATATATATATATATATATATTTTCTAACAAAATTTCAGAAAATTTAGTACGATGATAAAGACATCCAGTTTATTACTTTTGGTAATTAATTAAGTTTTAATTTACTAACGTCACTGAACTAAAGTAGGTACTACCGTCATTTTTCATGTTCACGAGAAAGTATTATTGCTTCACATATACCACTTTCAACTGGCCTGATGTGATCTTTACTTCCGGTCCAAACAGAAACTTAAATTTCAACACATTCTAACACAAAATGTATATGTATTTTGAAGCTTACATTAATATTGTTATGATAACAGACGTCAGACATTTTCAACATACTATGACCTTGATATGTATATGAAATCGTTGTTGTAACGTCATGATAACGTCATCAGGTATCGAATTAACCTAATTCAAAGTTTAGTATTTCAAAAAATCATATCTCTTGTACCACAGAAGATATTTTCACAGTCTTTGCATCATCTTAAATATCTTGAACAATGTCACATTTCGTTCACAGACATGACCCTAATCTGACCTCTGCTTCCGGCCGAAACCGGAAGTTTAAGTGAAACAATATTCTGAAGCACTATATTCCGTACATGTATTATGTACAGCCCATTTCGCGTGCACACGGCCTTTTTAACATTTATATCATTTCTGCACACATAGCGCAAGAGTTAGTATAGTCTTAACTCTATCAGGCCTGGTGGGCGCAATGTGCCCCTATGAATTTTTAAAATAATATCTTCAGAAGGCTTTGTCCGATCACACTGTAATTATTCTTTGGGACCCCCTCACGCAAAAATCAGTGATAATAGGTGTTCATGGTTGCTATAGCAACCGTTTATTTTGAACAGATCCAATTGAATTTCCATTTTTTGGGGTTAAAAATACTAGATTTTTGATACTGTTAAACATTCAATAGACCTATGGGTTTGGGGGTTTGTTGTGTCATTTGTCATCAGTAGTACCATGGATGTTATTATATCTGCCATTATTGTACTTTGGTTTACAAAATCCCAATTTTGGGTCAAAATATTTTAAAAATAATGTTTTTGGAACAATTTGACCAAAATATTGCTTTATAGCGCCCTCTAGTGGTAATTTAAATGCCGTTGCATTAATGCCTGTACTGAAGACAACATTTTTGAATATTAATTTATGTAATAGAGAAATGATGTTTAATTATATTTTTAATCTAAAAACAACTTTTCTCTGACCTTCTCATTAAAGGATTAACAATAACATGTCACTAAACCTTAACTTATAGATGTAACTTATAGAAGTACTCTACATCAAAGTTTGATATAATATCGAAATATATCCAAAGAACCTACATTTTCAATCTTTGTACCATTTTAGAGTGCGTGAATTTAATAATAATGTCAGGCATTTTAAAGCGCTTTTAAACAAGGTATCAAAGCGCTGTACATTATTACCCCTGCTCATCAGGCGCATAAATCATTCCAGAAACCACCATCAGCTCCCTGGGGAGTATACAGCTCAATTGCTGCCATTTCGGCGCATATGGGCTAATCAAACACAACAACCAACTCTGCCTCACAGGTAGCCATTTACTCCTGGGTGGAGAGAAGCATTTATGGTAAAGTGTCTTGCTCAAGGACACAAGTACCACGGTCGCGGTTGGGATTCGAACCCACATTCTGTACATTTTTATGTAGCGAAGACCCCAAACTGACCTCCCTTTCCGGTTCAAACTGGAAATTGAAGTTGAAAAATATTTTCACTCGCTATATAATAAGATCTAAAGGCAAACCGATTTGGAACTCGAACATGGGTTCAATGGATAAATTGTTTTTGTCCTATGACAAAGTTTGAATGCTGTCACGTGACTTAAATATGATGTCACGTTATCATTCAGGAAGTTCAAAGACAATCACAGATTTAATAAGAAAACCAAACAAGCAATTAAAAGCAGTGCCGGGGATTGCCCAATCAAAAGCGAATCAAATCACTACCGCTAGGAAAACGCTATAGGCCTCAGCCTACAGCAAATAAAACAAGTCAAGATACTATCAAACTGTATAGTGTCAAAATGTACACCTGCAATAGTGTCCACACTGGGGAACTAAATGTTCACCTGCAATAGTGTCCACACTGGGGAACTAAATGTACACCTGCAATAGTGTCCACACTGGGGAACTAAATGTACACCTGCAATAGTGTCCACACTGAGGAACTAAATGTACACCTGCAATAGTGTCCACACTGGGGAACTAAATGTACACCTGCAATAGTGTCCACACTGGGGAACTAAATGTACACCTGCAATAGTGTCCACACTGGGGAACTAAATGTACACCTGCAATAGTGTCCACACTGGGGAACTAAATGTACACCTGGAATAGTGTCCACACTGGGGAACTAAATGTACACCTGCAATAGTGTCCACACTGGGGAACTAAATGTACACCTGCAATAGTGTCCACACTGGGGAACTAAATGTTCACCTGCAATAGTGTCCACACTGGGGAACTCGTCCAATATGAATACCATTGAAAAATCAAGTTGACACAAACTGGTGTTATTCTAACACCCTGACTTTTACAGGGATTGTATTATAAAGCAAACGGACTTACCATACTTTCTGCCACCTCCGTTGGTCATCCAAACATAGTCTTGTGATCCCTCATCTCCAATTATATTGCCGATATACTCCATAACAAACATCATTTCATCCAGCAAATCGATTTTCATAAAACTTCCACCTTTTCCACGTGTCTTGGACTGGCAGTATTCCTCTGCTTCCTCATACGGGAGTGATTGAGGAAAGTAACGGTAGCACTGGTTCTTATACTCGAACCATTGGAAGGAGCAACACGAGCACGATGCATGGCATACGGTGGATATAGCGAGGATGATTAGGACGATCCGTATCCCGCGAAAAACTTGCCCGTGCGTGTTGTTTCTTTTAGATAGAAACTCCATTTTGGTATGGTTAAATAATTTCGGGGCTCAGAATTCCAGGTTCACTCAGGAAATTTCGAAAAACGAACCCGTTAATTTATTCACGTGGATACACTGAAACAACAACTGCCCAAGAGCAGCTTTCAAATTAAGCTACGGCTGGCTCTGATTCATTGCATGAGGTCTCGTCAGTGGCAGAACACGCATGAATAATTTTCCAACCTCGCCCCATCAGGGTCTAACCTCGTTCTCACTACTAGAGAATTA
Organism: Zoroaster sp. YZ-2022; assembly: GCA_029582265.1. NCBI lineage: Eukaryota > Metazoa > Echinodermata > Asteroidea > Forcipulatida > Zoroasteridae > Zoroaster > Zoroaster sp. YZ-2022. The sequence goes on from CM055823.1 coordinate 32,265,809, forward strand.
AACCCTGGTTGGAAAAAAAAGATTTCCGCACCGCTTATAGTTACTACCAAATAATAAGCAAAATCGGTTGATTTTGAAGAAATCTTAATATGTTTTTATGATTCAATTTATCGATAAAGCATACCAAAATATAACGAAATTAATATCTGCCTGGAATGCGTATAGGATTTTATGGCCTATAGCTCCTTGTTGCGGTACTATCGAAATTTATACCCCAAATCCCATCGTCTACAAGCACATTTAATATCAAGGGTTCGAGAGAGCTAGTAGTTGATATACCAGGTATAGACCATGTGACTTGTTGACATTCTGCGTGACCTTTAGAGTACCAGGGTGATTTCCCGCTGCGAAATAGTTTGTGTATACGTGTATGCTGAGTTTGTATATTTTGTACTCCACATAACACTAAATTTGTTTAAAATTTTTAGATGAATAAGATTTGTGATGAAATAATATGAAATGCCTTATTAAAAATAAATCAAATTAAGAATGCTTCTGCTGATATCTCAACATATCAGATTTTATGGTTTCTTGAATTGTCATAGGCCAGTGTACATTCTGTGTCCAGCGCAGTTTGACCTTTGGGGCTCTTTTGTAAACATGTGATGTCACTGGTTACATCGTCTATACAGTAACTGCTAGAAAAGCCTGGGGACGAAGTTGGACATTTCCCACTCCACTTTAAAGCACTCTAGAGGCTCTCCAAAGTTGTAAACAATTTCAAGGTATTTCATACGGAGAGTATTACTTTTCAATTCCACATTTCATAGCCCTGAAAACCCTAGTGCAATTGTATTGCCTGCACTCCCCCCCTCCTTTTCGTCACTCCGGATCCGCCTTGTTTAGGTCACAATTAGTAATGCGCCTATAAGCATGTCCTCCAAACAAACACACGTTGATGATTATTGTCCACTCGGGCACGTTGAAGGCAGTTCATCATGACTCTCCATAATTGACAACATTTTTAAGGCCAAAAAAGTCTTCCAAAAAAGGATTACCAAAAACGCGTGTCCTTCAAACAGGACATGCATAATGTATTGGCTTCGAGGACACATTAGACTTGATTTCAAGTCTGAGATTGCGGTTATTTTTTGTCTACCAGCACATCAGCCACGCAAAACGCCGTTTTCCCCTACTGGCTATCACAGCCCTAACTCGCGATCTCAGACTTGACCCTCTTGTGTTTGTGGGATATTCATATGTTCATAGCTAAAATTTACATAATATAATACGGATGCTAGAGAGATGGCCAATCAGGAGGCCACAAAAACCTTGTAGGCCGCGTCTATTACTAACAGGTTACACTCGCTTAAAATTCTTTCTGTAATATTCATTCGATATTAAATTTGTATAGTGCTTGGTACGTAAATAGTATTTGAAATGATAGGTAAATTTAATGAGATCTTAGAGTTGTAAAAAAGCAAAAAATAAAACACATAATTCCTTCTCTACAAAAAAGTCTTACCTACAGTTTCAATGGAATCGTTGAGTACATCTCCTCCAACTGCATGTAGAAGGTTTAGTATGAATATTCATGTTATGGAAGGCTTTCCGACCAATCAGATTGTTCAGTCCACTTTTGGACTAATTCGCAATAGGGTATGTACAAACCGACGAACAACATTCCCAAGTCTGTGATCGAAGGTTAATGTCGGAGGTTAATACACAAGAGGGCGCTATTTAATGCGATACTGTATTGGCTTCAGGCAGACAAAAAAAACACGATCACAGACTTGGAACCAAGTCTAAGGACACACGTGGATGATTACAGTTGCACTCGGGCGCGTTAAGGAAGTTCAATGACTCTGCAAAAATTGATATTGTCAATTGTTATTGTGTTAGGCTGTCCACTCACACAACCACTTCAGTTACCGAAAACCGACCCTCATACACTCTGTACTAATGTCTTTGCAGTGCTGTACAATTCCTATGCACAAAGCAACTTCCGGTCACACGCATGCCCAGGCACGCACTTCGGCGCTTAAATGATGCTGGCCGAAAATACTCGGCCAGAAAAGTAAAAATCGACGCGAATTGGGCTCATCGGAAAGAGTAGAAATTCAGCTATCTTTGGTGCGAGATCCTTCTACATACCACGTCAGCATCAAACTGGAATGATCAAAAACATTATTCAAATTGCCCAAGGTGCTACTAAATCACGGCGAATAATTTTAGAACAAGGTATGGATACTATAGGATACGTTCATTAAGGATAATCAGTTCATAATGAACTTTTTCGTGTAAAGAGTTATCGCCGAAATGTATTTTTTGAGACCCTATTTTTGCGAGCTCACCTCGCAGCGCACACTTCCACGTGTACACGAACAGTACATGTACAATGCACATGTAACATTAACATGCCCGGCCGGCTGGCCTTTGTGTATTTACATATCGTGCGATGATCTTGGCTTAGCAAGTCCGACATTTTACGTCCATGACGCTTTTGTCTTAACATTATTTTGGCATTAATCGTTGTCTTTATTAGATAATTCAGATTTATGATACTATGAAATCCTCCGATGGGCATGATTAAGATGGAAACATACATCGGACATTTGCTTTTTGCGTTGGTAAAAGTTGTTCTCTGGAGTTGTGTCAACATTTTGGGTGATAGTATTTTTGGAAATAGGAGTGGTTTATTATGAAATCGTCATAAAATGGGTCTTTTGAAATGTTGTTTTTTTATTTTATATTTTTTGCCTCTGGTTTCTGAAATTAATTACAGTAGCATTTGTGCTTTCTAGCACTAATATTTTTCCTTTTTTTCGTTTTCCTTAGTTTGCTTCAAAGAAAAATGTTTTGTACATCCCGCCTTTGATTACTGGAAAATGATTGTACTAGTTGTAGACATCGTTCAGACTTATCCAAAGAGTTAATTTTTAGAGATCTTTTATCATTTGTTTACAATTTTTAAACAACATTCGTGATTTTAGTTGCTCTTTTGAAGATAATATGGACATATCAGACACATTTTTCTGGAAAAAATATTTGTCTGTATAAACTATTAATTAATTATGCAAATTATCTCATTAATTATGCAAATTAAACAAATAATTCATTACAAAATAATCAGCGTTGAAACATAAATGAACAACAATTGGTTATACCAAGTTTTATTAATATAGGATGAAGTTAAACTAATTTGAAGTCCCAAAGATGGTGCTGTTACTGGCTGGTGCCAAATGAAGAATAAAGAAAAAAATGGGATAACATTTGACCTGCCGGATAATTTTAACCTTGTTTTTAATATACATTATTGACTGTATCTTCTCAACGCAATGTCCAATTGAAAAAGAAATGTTAATGATTTTTCTTAATTAAAGGAGACTCTATCATATGAGGCTAAATTTGAAACCCATGCTAGTAAGCTTTAACAAAAATGTGGTGTAAACAGCGTATTTGTATAATGTGCAGCAGCTATGAAATAATGTATTACAACACAACTTAAGCATGTCTTCTAAATGCTATTATTAATATGCATGGATTTACAAACGGCTAGTGTGCTGTAGACAATAGGAATATCTTAACTTCCATAATGCAAAGCTACAAGTTTTACCTACGCTAATTTTGTCATCAACGAAAAAATTGTGAACACTAAAATTGCAAAGTTTTATGTGAAACTGTGGTTAAGGGTTTTCAAATGGCAACTGTTTGAATTTCTTGTATAGCTCTAAGATGACAGCACGTCAGACGGAATAATTAATTGCACCAAGTACGATTTATGTAAAATTGTAATCATCTATGTTTGTTATCACCTTCCCTTTATAATTACCACATAAATATAACCAAACAAAAAATGCAAATATAGATATTAATCAGAATTTCAATCACATTTTATAGAAAAAAATCTAATTCAAACTGTAAATTCACTACTTAATTTGAATGTCCAAACACATCACAATATTTCGATTACACATTCAATACTAAGAACAATGTTTTCAAAGCATGCTTCAGAAGAAAAAAATTCTCGAAAAATCATGATCGATATCGATATCATGTTAAACTGCTACACCAATTTACTACTGCGGTGGTGTCGATCATGAGCCATTTTAACAACGACTTCCCTTCTTGCAAATAAAAGGATGACTGGTGGTTACGTTGATACTGTGGTAGTACCCCTCGTTGTTCATGTGCAACAAACCTACAACATTAAAACAAAAATACTTCATAAGATTCAGATGTTTGGCGATTATATGAGAACCATGCCAAAATCAACAATCTAAAGCAGATACAGCGCCCCCTAGCGGGCTCAGGTTGGACTTTCACCTTTGTGTATTACATTACGAGTCCATATTTTGGCAAAGCGTCCCATCCTTTTATGAAAATAGTGCAGTACATATGAACCTTCGCCAAAAACCAAACATCACGCGTTTACATGCAATGAAGCCAATGGATGCCATGTTGCTACTGTCGTAAACCTTGCAATGCTGACATGGGAGAACTAGAATCAATCTTCCCATTGTATGTGCACTGCGAGTGGTATGCGATAGCTAATTTCTTAATATACACCAATGGCTTGGGTACACACTATCCAGTCAGTAGAACACATAATAAGGACAAACTTAAAACTTACCTAGTTTGTCATGATCGTTGTAAGCAACAGTCTGCTTGTTTTTTCCTGTAAATATTCAGAAAAAATATTTTGTTTTAAACTTGAAGCCTGAATGGAAGATTTTTGATAATGTAAACTGGGGTACGTGGAGCTAGACCAATAACAGTGACAGTATTCCAGCCTACCAGGGTTTAGTGGTAGGATCGAGCTAGACACTGCGTAGGCCTACGAGGTTGACACAATGACGCGCAGGAAACTCTGTCTTATTTTAATAGCGCCTGCTAGCGGAACCGATTTAGATTCCAAAAATGCAAGAAACAAAGTCATAATGCTCAAACAATTACAACAAAATTAATACAAAATTTTAAAAAATCAAAAACGGATACTTTATCAGAAGCGTTGCCACGATGTTTCAGTGTGGAGAACAGAAAATTTAGGGAAAGTACAATATTGCTACTCTCATTAAGTGATCACTTTTTTAATTTATAGCAATTTGTTTTTTAATAACAATGTTTATAAACTATTTAGTCCCAAAATTTGATTTTCAAAAACTTGCCGGCCGACAACCTTTTAGGCGCGGTTTTTTTTATTTTTTTATTTTTTATTATTATTACTTTTTTATACTATCGTTGACCTGTCGATGTTGGTCTGAAAACACGCGCCCTCAACTGCCGGTGCACAGAGCAGATAGGCCTACGCTACCCGTATATAATTTAACACAGAGAAGCATAGGTTTACCTTGATAGATGTACACCGACGCATTTGAAGACCCAGAACTCGCCGTGCACAAGATGACATCCCCCTCTGAGACAGGCCCACGGCTCGCTTCAATCTCAAGGACAGATTCCGATACGCACGGGGAGAGACTCCACATTGTGATCTCGAAGTCTACGCCGGTGCTGGACCCCAAGTTGTCCCAACTGCCCGGGTCTCTGCGATACACACTCCAAGATATTGTGGGTCCGGTTGAGGCGCTTGCTCTGCATACGTAGCGTAGTCTACTGCTTGTCAGTGTATATGTGTTGTTGGAGTATAGAGAACGTACCCTGAGACCCCAGTCTGAAAAATGGTATATACATAATAGTTAGGCCTACCACTGGCAAGTGGTAGATTAACCCGTGCAACAGAGGATCTAGGAGTGTACTCCCCATGTTGCTCCGTTCGGAATATATACTTCACAATGCCCAAAACACGAGAGGGAGTTTGCCTTCTGATCGGCGTATTCCTTTGGAGTGTGGGCAAAAGGACTGCGGCGTACCCCCTCCCCCCGCACCCAATTTCGTTATCGGTTGCGTTCATAATTAAAAGGTTACCAACAGTCTAGCGATCGAGTAGTGTTCGAGGCTTATAGAACATAGAGTTGGGATAAAAGGCCCTCGGCTCTTTCTTTCAACTTGTTATTTCCAACCTATTCCAACCTAATCAGTCATGCTTACCAAGAGACCCACAGGCGTGAAGATTTTGTATGTGCTCGTGCGTCAGTAGTCCGTCAAACACCATCAGATTACTGTAGGCTGCAGACCCTCTGTACACAGATGAGGGGTAAGATACCCCGTTACATGGGTTCATGCCTCCTAAACATAGCCTCGTGCATTTGTCATCGTTTGAGAAGTCTACTTCATTGATACTTGTGTCAGGTGTTAACATAATACCATTGATGTATACTGCAACCACGTCATCAACACTAGCTTGGGTCAAGTCAATGGTGGCTACAAAATGGAACCATTCGTCAATCGGTACTTCCTCGTGAGGTTTCAATCTGAAATTTAGGATACAACATTTCTTTAAGCTTCTGGTAACAAACAAGAATCTCTGATTTTGAAACAGCAGAGCAATGCCACGCGCAGCTCTTGTTCTTCCTCCTGCAGAAATATAATATTTGTTATTTTCGGACAAGTCTGTAGAGTTTATCTTGAGCCAAATTGACCAGGTCACTGTTTCAGACACACAGACATCGGGATCAGAGACGCAGGTGCCAGCAAAATCTCCAAGATCCATGAAGGAGCCGTCACTCGTATCCACCGCACAGGTTTGATCGACCATCTCGGGAGCGGGAACCATTCTGAAAGTGCCCTTGCCAACTTCGGGGACGGATGCGGTGAAGGCAGAACATGACGAGAGGTGACGATCATTGGGTTCCTCATTTTCACCCAGTGCTTTGAAGAGTATCATACTGTGGTTGTCTGAAAAATATAAACAGAAACGTTGCCTATCAAAATTATTCGCGTCACCAGTTTTGGTGGGAAAAGACTCAGTGCGTTGGTCATCCAAACATTGTCACGATCAACAGGGCATGGAATCGGAGTCATATTTAAAATAATACCGCTGATGATAAGGTCATAATTGCTGCTGCATAGATGAGCCAGTAATTTCCAGCAAAACTGTGTTCATCTCAAACTAGGACACTGATTCCATGCCCTGATATTGTTCCTTTAAATTTATAAACAAAATAAGATTTTAATAAGCCATGTGCTCTAGGAAATGTCCAAAACGAACCCTCAGAAAAATAACCCGGTGACGGGTTGACGTATTGGATCACGACCTTTGATATTTTCATAAACGTCAAACGATCCAAACACTCAGTTATCAAGAACACACAACAAATTCGGAGACTGTGTCTTGTGAAAAGACTAATATCACCTTTTGTGCACAAAATATTAAATGAAACAAGATGATAAAACAAGGATTACAGCGGAATTAACTCTGAACATTTTATTAGGTGTTCGAGCTATGGCACCTGTTGGGTGTTTATTTTTAAATATTGGCTTTGGTTAGCCGGTTAGCAAATTTCTAAATGGTTAGTGCTCTTTTTTTCGTTTAATCATCCCAGCACTAATTGTAATAGTTATGATAAGTTTAATTACATTTTTAGTCTTTGATATCTAAAAATAGCAATAAATAAATAAATAAATAAATAAATAAATAAAGGCCTAAACATTTAAGCATTATTATGTTTTTTGTAAAAGTAAGATTTTCTTTATTCATGAAGTTACTAGTGACTTTTCCAAAAAATGTTTCTTGAAATGTTTCATGATCATGAGGAAGAATAATTGTGTCATATATAATAAATAGGCTTCAAATTGAACCAAAGTATTAATGTTATTTTTTCATGATCATCAGGAAGAATAATTGTGTCATATATACAGGCTTCAAATTACCTGTTTTAAAAGGGGAACATTATTCCCATCTCAGAAATTTTCTAACAAAATTTCAGAAAATTTAGTACGATGATAAAGACATCCAGTTTATTACTTTTGCTAATAAATTCAGTTTTAATTTAGTGACGTCACTGAACTAAAGTAGGTACTACCGTAATTTTTCATGTTCACGAGAAAGTATTATTAATTGCTTCACATATACCACTTTCAACTGGCCTGATGTGATCTTTACTTCCGGTCCAAACAGAAACTTCAATTTCAACACATTCTAACACAAAATGTATATGTATTTTGAAGCTTACATTAATATTGTTATGATAACAAACGTCAGACATTTTCAACATACTATGACCTTGATATGTATATGAAATCGTTGTTGTAACGTCATGATAACGTCATCAGGTATCGAATTAACCTAATTCAAAGTTTAGTATTTCAAAAAATCATATCTCATGTACCACAGAAGATATTTTCACAATCTTTGCATCATCTTAAATATCTTGAACAATGTCACATTTCGTTCACAGACATGACCCTAATCTGACCTCTGCTTCCGGCCGAAACCGGAAGTTTAAGTGCAACAATATTCTGAAGCACTATATTCCGTACATGTATTATGTACAGCCCATTTCGCGTGCACACGGCCTTTTCAACATATATCATTTCTGCAAACATAGCGCAAGAGTCAGTAGTCTTAACTCTATCAGGCCTGGTCGCAATGTGCCCCCTATGATTTTGTTTAAAATTTTAATAATATCTTCAGAAGGCTTTGTCCGATCACACTGAAATTAATCTTTGGGACCCCCTCACGCAAGAATCAATGATAATAGGTGTTCATGGTTGCCATAGCAACCGTTTATTTTGAACAGATCCAATTAAATTTCCTTTTTTGGGGGTTAAAAATACTAGATTTTTGATACTGTTAAACATTCAATAGACCTATGGGTTTTTGGGTTTGTTGTGTCATTTGTCATCAGTAGTACCATGGATGTTATTATATCTGCCATTATTGTACTTTGGTTTACAAAATCCTAATTTTGGGTCAAAATATTTTAAAAATAATGTTTTTGGAACAATTTGACCAAATTATTGCTTATAGCGCCATCTAGTGGTAATTTAAATGCCATTGCATTAGTGCATGTACTCAAGACAAATGATATAATTTTATTTAATTATATTTTTAATCTTTGATATCTAAGAACAGCTTTTCTCTGACCTTCTCATTAAAGGATTAACATGTCACAAAACATTAACTTATAGATGCACATAAAAGTTGAAAACGTCATGATGACGTCCTCACAACCAAAGTACTCTACATCAAAGTTTAATATAATTTCAAAATATATCCAAAGAACCTACATTTTCAATCTTTGTACCATTTTAGAGTGCGTGAATTTAGCACATTTTATGTAGCGAAGACCCCAAACTGACCTCCCTGTCCGGTTCAAACTGGAAATTGAAGTTAAAAATATTTTCACTGGCTACATAATATGATCTAAAGGAAAACTGATTTGGAACTCGAACATGGGTTCAATGGATGAAATTGTTTTTGTCCTATGACAAAGTTTGAATGCTGTTACGTGACTTAAATATGATGTCACGTTATCATTCAGGAAGTTCAAAGACAATCACAGATTTAATAAGAAAACCAAACAAGCTGGGGAACTTGTCCAATATGAACACCATTGAAAAATAAAGTTTACACAAGCTGGTGTTATTCTAACACCCTGACCTTTACAGGGATTGTATTTAAAAAGCAAACGGACTTACCATACTTTCTGCCACTTCCGTTGGTCATCCAAACATAGTCTTGTGATCCTTCATCTCCAATGATATTGCCGATATACTCCATAACAATCATCATTTCATCCAAGGAATCGATTTTCATAAGATTTCCACCTTTTCCACGTGTCTTGGACTGGCAGTATTCCTCTGCTTCCTCATACGGGAGTGATTGAGGAAAGTAACGGTAGCACTGGTTCTTATACTCGACCCATTGGAAGGAGCAACACGAGCACGATGCATGGCATACGGTGGATATAGCGAGGATGATTAGGATGATACGTATCCCGCGAAAAACGTTCCCACACGTGTTGTTTCTTTTATATAGAAACTCCATTTTGGTATGTTAAATAATACCACTTTCTGGGCTCAGAATTCCAGGTTCACTCGGGAAATTTAGAAAAACGATCTCGTTAATTTATTCACGTGGATACGCTGAAACAACAAAAGTTGTCCAAGAGCAGCTTTCAAATTAAGGTGGTGCGCAACAAAGCATCCGAGTTATATACCCCAGGCTGACCAAGGCTGACAAACTTGAGGCTTGTTTTAAAAATAGGCATAATTAAATAAATTAGTTTTGTCATGGCACAAAATTTTAATAGGAATAATTAACCCTAAGTAAATGGTGGCAGAACACGCTTGGATGATTTTTTTCCAACCTCGTCCCATGCACGGTCTACCTCGTTCTCACCACTAGAGAATTAAACCCTGGTTGGAAAAAAAAATGATAGTTACTACCAAATAATAAGCACAATCTTAATATCTGCCTGCGATGCGTATAGGATTTTAAAATTGGCCAAATCCTGACCTATAACTCCCTGTTGCAGCAAACGATTTCGTTCCACATATTGAAATTGAGAAGAACTGAGAAGAAAATGAACGGATAATAACTTTGGCAACGTCGAATTTCTCACCCAATGGTTCTTCTCAGAACCACCAACTATTACATTTTATAAGAGATTAGTTTATCGCAAACCTTACTTCCAATGTTCAAGCCTGGTATAGTTCATACAGATTTTATAGCTCTTTAAAACCCCAGTGCAATTTTATTGCCTGCATATTCCTTTTCGCACCTTGGATCCGCCCTGTTTTAATAGGTCACACCTTTATTAGTATTACACCTATTAAGCATGTCCCTCAAACAAACTTTGAAAGCCATATACTAGGATTAACCTTAAGGTTGCCAGCTTGAGGATTGGTAAACCACCAGGACACACGTGGGTGATTATTTTCAACTCTCTAAAATTTACATTTTAAGGTTTGCAGTTATGAACTATGTTTTATGTAAAATCAGACGCTTTACAAACCCCAAGTGCAATTTAAATGCCTGTATGCTCTTTGCCCCGGGCCATTTCGTCTCCCTAGATCCGCCCGTTAGGCCCATTAGGAATACACCACTTTAGCATGTCCTTCAAACGCTGTTAGTAATTATGCATGGATTAAAAAATGTCTAATTAACCAAGTGCCCAGTGGGCCATGGGAATATTTTAATTTCAATAATGGTCTTCGAAGTTATCAGATAAAGGCAGTAATTTTCTTAATAGGAAGGGGACAATAATCATGGCGGCAGGACACGCCTTAAAGGACCAATGTCGTCACAATCAACAGGGCATGGAATCAGAGCGCTGGCTGTGGATTAACTCAGTAATTGAACATAATATAAAGGCCATATTAGTGTTGCTGCTGCATAAATGAGCCAGTAATAATGCTATTTTCAGTCACTGTACTGATCTTAAATTAGGACACCGATTCCATGCCCTGTTGAAAGTCTGCTCTGATCGTGACAATATTGTCCGTTTAAGCACTGAAACTCGGAAGCCTGATGAAACCTGTAAACATTTGACACTCACCTGTGCCTGGACATAGAGGCCCGTAAAGGAGATACAACATCCTTGCCTGATGCACCATTGGGAAGGGTTTAAGGATGAAGTGAAGCCACATGGAGAGATCTTCCATCATCTTGCACTGGTCGAGGAGAACGTGACGGAAGAACCTACGTGTTCTCATCTCCACTTGGGGGTTGGAGCCGGGATTCCCGAGAGGCCATACGGTTGGAAGCAAATTAGGACCACTTGTTCAGGGCCTAGTGTATCCAAAATACTCCAAGTTGGAAATCAGGGACCCCAAGGTCACGATATTAGACCATTTTTACACAATCCCTCAAATGTACGGACCTCTTTGTTTTTCAGAAACACACCTGATTAAGAAAAGGTTGAGAGGGCATACAAACTATGAGAAATTCCCTCGGCACATGAATCTGTCCATAATTATTTAGTTGGGTGCAACCCTGTAGGTCCGACATTAAACCCAACGTTTAATCCGATCTCTTTTGTCCAGTCCCAGGTCCAGAAAATGACTTAGCCTTGACTACGGCGCATCGGAGCGGTTTGGTCGCATAATTTTGCCCCACTTAATAGCTATCCGAACTCACCGTTGCAGCCATTGCACACATAGTGCATGGATCCATATGCACACACACTGTATATGGACATACAATGTATACACATACAATGTACATGTAAATATACATGCAGACAGTGACCATTCAAACGACGCGCCTTGATCCTTTTGTACTTGATCCTTATGCCAAATTTAAAAACGAAAGATGTATTATCATTGGTTATTGGATGGCACAGCAACGGCTTTGTTGCGACGTGCATACGTGTGTGCGTGCGTGTGCATGCATCGTGTGTGGGTTCAAACAGGGTCAAAGCCAGGGGCATGTGATTGGCCATCGTTTTAAAGAAACCGCCCACTAACCAACAATTCTTCCATATGAATTTCCATCCAATAGGAAAATAAAGAAACACATAAAATCTCGATTACAGAATGATCAAGGCTGTTGAATCAGTTCGAGATCGTGATGCACAACCGTATCCATGACTCGGTTTACATTGATCTTGCTGTATACATTGTGATGTACATGGACCCTATCCAAGGACAGCGCCCAGTGTATGCTGAATTTCACGGGCCAGATGGGGGTACCGTTGTAAGTGCACTCTACGACAACAGCCTTGGTTGAGGCTAAACATCACTCTGTTATTTATACTTTCTTCTTTTGTCTTCGTTTCTCACCTGACTAACTTCCACTCACTATTGTGTTTATGTATGTGTGCGTGTTAAATGTATATCGTCTATTTTGCCACACAATAAAGAACCTGCTAGATTCGAAATGTAAGGCCAATTATTATTGCATATACTACAGGTCCTTTAGGTTGGTAAGCAGTTGATAACAGCTAATTCTTTATTAATTTATTGATTTATTATAACAAATGCCCGCGTTGATTGGTAGAAAGGGGTGTCAGTTGGGGAAGGAGAATCATTTGGGTGGGTGTAAGATTGGTCTTGAGTTCTACCTTTCCTCTCCCCAACCGTAACAATAAATCGCCGCCATTGGTTGTACCGACACTGTAGCGATGAGCCCTGCTATATGAGAAATAGTATAGTATATCAGAACCATGTAGCGGAGAAGGTCAAAACAAGATTCAAGTTCTCATAATACAACCGTTACGGCCGGGATCATTGCTTTGCATTTAAACATATACGAACAAAATGTTGCTCTGTGAGTCACCTTTTATTGTATTTTCGATTTAATGTGCAAGGAATCAAAACACTCACAAATTGGCAATAAAAGAGTATAGCAAAGTGATATCAATATGGATAACACGTTTTGCAGAATGTTTTCAGGTTGAATAACTCCTGTAACATGTAGCCCTTCAAACTAGTAAAAGGTACACAACTACTTTGATGGGCGATATTTGGTGCTGGAAATTAAGATCATTGTTTTATTATGATGCATGGAGGCCTATACAAACACCCTGCAATTGTTTTGTTGTTTTGTCATTGTTCAGAGAACACTGGGTGACGTTTCTTTGTCCACTGGGTGACGTTTCTTTGTGTTATCGCATCATTAATTAGAGAGAGTACGCAATTGTTCTTAGGGTGTTTGTAAATCTATACATCATTCAACTTGATTCATTCGATCTTTTTCTTGTACATCTCGTCCTAGCTCTGAGAAAGGACAAGCGCCCCAAAATCGCCCAAATCATACCCAAAACAGGTGACGTGATACATCAATCGATAATTATCTAAACACTTTATAAAAACGGATAATTCATAATATTTAAAAGTTATTTGTTAATTTAAAAGATATTACTCAATTAAAATTCTTGAATTAAAATTTTTGCTAATTTTATTTTTTTTTTTAAAATTCAGATAACAGGGAAAGTATAATATTGGTGATGTTGACAAAACTGCTTCTACGAGTATTCTTATTTTCTTAGAATCAAGACAAACAATGAACATTTCAACTGTGAAAGATTAAATTAGATTAGATAAAACTTTATTGTCCCTCACGGGGAAATTAAAATGGCCTTTACAATACAATACAATACAATACAATACAATACAATACAATACAATACAAACGATAAGTAGATACAAAAAAAGACTAGACATAAATAAGAAGCTGGTAAAAATAAACAAAAACTTACATATTAATTACACAAACATTTAGAACAATTCTTTTAATAAAAATATACTACAATTCAATATTAAAAATTTACAAAAATTGTATGAGGATATAGAGTACATGGTGAGGGATCAGAGCCAACCACCCGACAGCTCATCGCTCCAACTGCTCATTGTGCACCATTTGATAGCAGTCGGAATGAATAAACTGCCGTAACGGTGGGTCCTGATCCTTCTTTGTAAAAAGCGATGGCTCCTTGAATTGGTTTGGAATTCGGCATGTAATGGGTGACTTGAGTCAGCAAGAACTGATTAAATTCTATTGCACATAAGAGATTTGTATAATGCCTCTGGAGACTCGTGTTGCAGACCAATTACTTTACTGGCTTGTTTAACCATTTTTTCCAACTTAATCCGGTCATTGGTCCGCATATTTCCAAAAACACAAACAAGACAAAAAGTTAGGATACTCTGTACAATAGACTGGTAGAACAATTGTAAAATTGTCTTATCTACATAAAAAAGAGTTGAGCTTGCGCAGAAAAAATAAACGTTGTTGCAACTTACTATATTTAGATTTGGCACATGCGTCAAATTTCAATTGGTTGTCAATTTCAACCCCAAGGTATTTGTAAACGGACACTGTTTCTACGCATTCATCTTTGATGACAACTGGCATAACAGGAGATATCTTTTTCCTAAAGTCAAATACCATCTCTTTAGTTTTATTGACATTAATTTTTAGATAGTTATCATCACACCACTGAATAAAATATGTCACCTCATGTGTAAAACGATCCAGAGATTCTTGTTTTCCATCAAAAAACCCAACAATAGCAGTGTCATCAGCATATACTTAATGACTTTATGAGTCTGTTCTATGGTAGTTAGGTCATTGGTATACAAAGTGTACAAGACGGGTGACAAAACACACCCCTGGGGGGCACCTGTGGAAGTATGTTGAACAGATGAAAAGGTGGAATTCACTTTAACGCATTGACTTCTGTTTAACATAAAATCATTAATCCATAAAATAAGTCTAGGGTTTACATTCAAATTGATGAGTTTTTGGGCCAGAAGATGGGGCTGAATGGTGTTAAAGGCGCTTGAGAAATCCACAAAGAGAACTTTAACAAAGGCACCTGCTTTCTCTAAGTGTTCAAAGATACCATTCAATAAAGTAAGTACAGCATCCTCAACACTCCTGTGAGGTCGGTAAGCAAACTGGTATTTTATCTAAGGATTCAGTGACAGAAGGCAATAATCTATTCAAAATAATGTTTCAAACACTTCATCGGTACCGATGTAAGAGCAACTGGCGCAAATCATTTATCTCCTTAAAATGTTGTTTTTAGGAACAGGTACAATCGTAGATTTTTTCCACAGTGCTGGAACACAGGTATTATCAATCGAAGCTTGAAACAATGTTCTGAATGGACCGGCTAGTTGATCTGCACACACCTTTAACATCTTAGAAGTGATAAAATCAGGCCCATGAGTTTTGTGAGAATTTAGTTTCTTAAAAAGATTACGAACTTCACGCTCAGAGACATGAATGTTTGTATTTTCTTTAAGGTTTTCCTGTATAGCGTTCATTACTTCGCCCTGTTGTACACTGAAATCAAATTTATCAAACCTATTATAAAAACAATTCAAGTTTTGAGCATATTGGGATTCATTTTCCACATATACCAGTTTTCTTAGGTTTATAGCCTATGATGGTTTGAAGTCCTTTCCAAGCGAGTTTTGTGTCGTTCGTCTGAAATAAAGATTCAATTTTACATTTATAAGCCATTTTACATTCTTTAATTTTGTGTTTTATGCTTTTTTGAATCTCTTTTTGTTCATCCTTTGTACCGGTGTAGAACAGTCTCTTTTTCTTGTTTAAAAGTTTTTCAGGTCTTTTGTGATCCAGGGTTTATTATTTGGAAAATCTTAACGGTCTTTTGAGGGATCACCATGTCCACACAAAACCGGATATAGTCTGATATTACTTCAACTGACTCATCAAGGCTGTCAGCTGAGTCAGTGAAGACATTCCAGTCTGTACAGGTGAAACATCCTTGCAGTGTCTCGATGGCTTGACTTCACCACACCTTTAGTTGAATTTTCCTTACAGGTTCCCTCCGGATTTTGGCCTGGTACACTGGAATAAGCGGGATCATGTTATGGTCAGAACAGCCCAATCCAGGTAGTGATTTTGCACGATATGCCTCAGTAATGTTCCCGTAGCACAGGTCTAAGCAGGCAGCATGGCGGGTGGGGCAATTCACATACTGATGAAAAGTAGGCATAACCTCGGATAAACTGCATAAATTGAAATCGCCTAATATAAACTTTGTGGCATCTGGTGAATCGGTTTCAGTTTGAGAAACAATTCACTGAATTATATCGGCTGCCGTCTTTGTGTTCGCTGAAGGAGGGATGTACACCAAAAAATCATTATCTGGTTGATGTCCCTTGGTAAGTAGAGCGGCCGCAGGTAGACCCCCAGAAGTTCGATATCTGGTGTGCAGATTTTATGTTTAACAGTAATGTGTGAGGGGCTACAATATTTCTCGTTTATAAACATGCAGACCCCTCCGGCCTTGCTTTTACCGGAGTTTTTGTCTCTATCCATTCTGAGCAAAGTATACCCATTTATGTCGACTGTTGAGTTGGGATCTGTATCAGTTAACCAGGTTTCTGTCAGACATATCAGGCTGGAATTGCGGTATTCTGAAAGATACTGAATATTGGCTTTCAGCTCGTCAGATATGTTCCTGATACTTTGAAGGTTCCCTTGTATTAACGTTGGAAGTGGAGTTCTAAATCTGGATTTGTTCAATCGGTTCCTAACGCCACCTTTCCTACCTCGTTTTCGTGCTCTGTGTGTGTCTGTGTCTGTGTCTGTGGGCTTGCATTCCTCAGGTATTACGTAATCAGACTGTGTCGAAAAAGCACGCCGGCTCAATAGGAATTCACGGTTGTAAGAAATTAATGGCGGAGACTCACCCTCTATATTGTTGGTGGCACACAAAATTCGCTTAACACTCCACGAGAAAGTTTAAAAAACGATGAAAAACAAGCCCAACGTGAGACACGGTATTTGAGTCATCTTGACCAGCAAAAATGTACAAAATATCACATCCAAAGGGGTAAAAATTCACAAAAACAAACACAAATCCGCAGACAAGTAAAACAGCCGTGTTGCCACATGAGCAGCGCCACCATAAAACGTTTCAGCCTATAAAAAGTTTCAGCCTATAAGAAAGTTTCAGCCTATTACGGTAATTGTAAGTGAGACTAATTGCGGTCTGGGGGACTTTGGATATAGAAGATCCTTCGGTCCGAAGTAGTGGTCGCCACAACCCAGTCCACAACCCACCCCAGACAAAGGGATCCCCACATCCTAAGTCAACCTCCCTACCTCCAACTACGCTCCTCCCCCCACTCATAGGATCCTAGTCCCACCGCTATCCCGCCTGCACGCTTCAACGCACTAATCCTCCAGCATCCAGTCATCCCGTGATCCTTCAGCAGCATACTTAACCAGCAGCATTTCCCAGAATCCGGCATCCTCCTGAAGACGATCAGAGCATACTGATCGAGACATCGAGTTGTAACCTCCAGTTCTTTTCAGAACTAATTACCACTGAATAGTTGCCAAACGGCAACTTTTTGCTTCAAACAAAATATTTCGAAAAATCATGATCGATGTCGATATCATACTAAACTGTTACAGCAATTTATTGGTGCGAGATGGTGTTGATGAGCCATTTAAACAACGACTTCCTTCTTGCAAATAAAAAGGATGGCTGGTGGTTACGTTGATACTGTGGTAATACCCCTCGTTGTTGATGTGCAACAAACCTACAACATTAAAACAAAAATACTTCATAAGATTCAGATGATGTTTGGCGATTATATGAGAGCCATGCCAAAATCAACAATCTAAAGCAGATACAGCGCCCTCTAGCGGGCTCAGGTTGGACTTTCACCTTGTGTGTATTACATTACGAGTCCATATTTTGGCAAAGCGTCCCATCCTTTTATGAAAATAGTGCAGTACATATGAACCTTCGCCAAAATCAAACATCACGCGTTTCCATGCAGTGAAGCCAATGGATGCCATGTTGCTACTCTCGTAAACCATACATTGCATTGCAATGCTAACATGGGAGAATAACTACAATCAGTCTTCCCATTGTATGTGCACTGCGAGTAGTATGCGATAGCTAATTTCTTAATTAATATGCACAAATGGCTTGGTACCCACTATCCAGTCAGTAGAACTCATAATAAGGAAAACCTTAAAACTTACCAAGTTTGTCATGATCGTTGTA
Organism: Zoroaster sp. YZ-2022; assembly: GCA_029582265.1. Classification (NCBI taxonomy): domain Eukaryota; kingdom Metazoa; phylum Echinodermata; class Asteroidea; order Forcipulatida; family Zoroasteridae; genus Zoroaster; species Zoroaster sp. YZ-2022. The sequence continues at coordinate 32,284,096 of CM055823.1, forward strand.
AACAATAGTCTGCTTGTTTTTTCCTGTAAATATTCAGACAAAAATATTTTGTATAAAACTCGAAGCCTGAATGGATGATTTTTGATAAGGTAAATTGGGGTTCGTGGAGCTAGACAAATAACAGTGACAGTAATCCAGCCTACCAGGGTCTAGTGGTAGGATCGAGCTAGACACTGGGTACGAGGTTGACACAATGACGTGCGGGAAACTCTGTCTTATTTTTATAGCGCCCTCTAACGAAACAGATTTAGCTTCCAAGAAATAATGTAAGAAACAAATAAGTCATGATGCTCAAACAATTAAAATCAATACAAAATAAAAAATATCAAAAACGGATACTTTATCAGAGGCGTTGCTACGATGTTTTTTATAAACTATTTACACCCAAAAACTTGCCGTCCGATAACCTTTTAGGCGCGTGTTTTTTTTTTTTGATTTCATTATTTTTTTTATATTTTTTTTTTTTAATTTTACTATCGTTGCCCTCTCGATTTCGGTCTGAAAACACGCGCCCTCAAATACGTTTACCTTGATAGATGTACACCGACGCATTTGAAGACCCAGAACTCGCCGTGCACGAGATGACATCCCCCTCTGAGACAGGCCCGCGGCTTGCTTCAATCTCAAGGACAGACTCCGCCATGCACGGGGAGAGACTCCACGTTGTGATCTCGAAGTCCACGCCGGCGCTGGACCCCAAGTTGTCCCAACTGCCCAGGGCTCTGCGATACACACTCCAGGATATTGTAGGTCCGGTTGAGGCGCTTGCTCTGCATACGTAGCGTAGTCTACTGCATGTCACTGTATATGTGTTGTTGGAGTATAGAGAACGTACCCTGAGACCCCAGTCTGAAAAGTAATAAACACATAATAGTTAGGCCTACCACTGGCAAGTGGTGGATTAACCCGTACAATAGAGAAGTGTCCCCCCAAGTTCCTACGTTCGGAATATATACGTATATTGATTATATAATGTTTCACCAACACGCCTGAATTTTAGACTTCACAATGCCCAAAACACGAGAGGGAGTTTGCTTTCTGACAATTATTGGCGTATTCCTTTGGAGTATGGGCAAAAAGAACCGGGTATACCACCCTCACCACCGATTTCGTCATTGGTTGGGTTCATAATTAAAAGGTTACTAACAGTCTAGCGATCGAGTAGCGTTCGAGGCTATAATAGAACATAGAGTTGAGCTAAAAGGCCCTCCGCTCTTTCTTTCAATTTGTTATTTCCAACCAATTCCAACCTTATCAGTCAGGCTTACCAAGAGACCCACAAGCGTGAAGATTTTGTATGTGCTCGTCCGTCAGTAGTCCGTCAAACACCATCAGATTGCTGTAGGCTGCAGATCCTCTGTTCACAGAGGGGTAAGATACCCCGCCACGTGGGTTCATGCCTCCTAAACATAGTCTTGTGCATTTGTCATCGTTTGACACGTCTACTTCATTGGTACTTGTGTCAGGACTTAACATAATACCATTAATGTATACTGCAAGCACGTCATCAACACTAGCTTGGGTCAAGTCAATGGTGGCTACAAAATGGAACCATTCGTCAATCGGTACTTCCTCGTGAGGTTTCAATCTGAAACTATGGATACAACATTTCTTTAAGCTTCTGGTAGAAAACAAGAATTTCTGATTTTGAAACAGCAGAGCAATGCCACGCGCATCTCTTTGTCCTTCCTCCTGAAGAAATATAAAATTTATTATTTTTGGACAAGTCTGTAGAGTTTATCTTGAGCCAAATTGACCAGGTCACTGTTCCGGACACACAGACATCGGGATCGGAGATACAATTGCCGGCAAAATCTCCAAGATCCATGAAGGAGCCGTATACACCGCTCGTATACACCGCACAGGTTTGCTCGACCAACTCGGGAGCGGGAACCATTCTGAAAGTGCCCGTGCCAACTTCGGGGACGGGTACGGTGGAGGCAGAACATGACGAGAGGTGACGATCATTGAGTTCCTCGTGTTCACCCAGTGCTTTGAAGAGTATCATACTGTGGTTGTCTGAAAAATATAAAAAGAAACGTTGCCTATCAAAATCATTCGCGTCACCAGTTTTGGTGGGAAAAGACTACGTTGGTCACGATCAACAGGGCATGGAATCGGAGTCATATTTAAAATAATACCCCTGATGATAAGGTCATATTACCGTTGCTGCTGCATAGATGACCCAGTAATTTCCCGGCAAAACTGTGTTCATCTCAAACTAGGACACTGATTCCATGCCCTGATATTGTTCCTTTAAATTTATAAACAAAGTGTCCAAAAACGAACCCTCAGAAAAATAACCCGGTGACGTACGGGTTGACGTATTGGATCACGACCTTTGATATTTTCATAAACGTCAAACGACCAGACTGAAGCTAGCCACGTATTGGGCCAGAAATTCCAACCGCGGATTCACGAACTACCCAGCCGCGTATTTAAAAAAAAATAGAATCCATGCAGTTCAAGGTGGTGAATTAAACACTCTGTATTTCAGAATGTTCCCTGGATATTTTGAACGTTTTTTTATATTATCTTTATTTATCAATAACTTTTGTTCCATATTCTTAAAAATCATAACACTGGGTATACTTGAATGTACACAAAGGTAATTTGGCTTACTAATTAGTGAGTAATTAGCCGCTACAACGTAGACCTAATTATTCAGTATATACTACACAGATATTGAATAAGTTCCACCCACCCCAAACAAATGTACCCTTCATGTTCAATAAATTATGGAATTTTGTTTCACAATCTTAAAGACCATACCACTGGGAACACTTAATTTTGGAGGTGGCTAATTTGGTTCACTAATTAATGGCCAATTAACTGCTAGAATAGACGCCATTTTCTTACACAATATGCGGTATATTGTACACATACCGACTATGATTGCATTTACCCCAAACAAAATGTACCCTTCATGTTTAATAAATTATGAAATTTTGTTTCATAATCTTAAAGACCATACCACTGGGCACACTTAATTTTGGAGATGGCTAATTTGGTTCACTAATTAATGGCCAATTAGCTGCTAGAATAGACGCCATTTTCTTACTCAATATGCGGTATATTGTACACACCGAATATGATTGCATTTACCCCAAACAAAATGTACCCTTCATGTTTAATAAATTATGAAATTTTGTTTCATAATCTTAACGACCATACCACTGGGAACAGTTGATTTTGGAGGTGGCTAATTTGGTTCACTAATTAATGGCCAATTAACTGCTAGAATAGACGCCATTTTCTTACACAATATGCGGTATATTGTACACATACCGACTATGATTGCATTTACCCCAAACAAAATGTACCCTTCATGTTCAATAAATTATGATATTTTGTTTCATAATCTTAAAGACCATACCACTGGGCACACTTAATTTTGGAGGTGGCTAATTTGGTTCACTAATTAATGGCCAATTAGCTGCTAGAATAGACGCCATTTTCTTACTCAATATGCGGTATGTGTACACACACCGAATATGATTGCATTTACCCCAAAACAAAATGTACCCTTCATGTTTAATAAATTATGATTTTTTTTTTCATAATCTTAAAGACCATACCACTGGGAACACTTAATTTTGGAGGTGGCTAATTTGGTTCACTAATTAATGGCCAATTATCTGCTAGAATAGACGCCATTTTCTTACACAATATACGGTATATTGTACACATACCGACTATGACTGCATTTACCCCAAACAAAATGTACCCTTCATGTTCAATAAATTATGATATTTGTTTCATAATCTTAAAGACCATACCACTGGGCACACTTAATTTTGGAGGTGGCTAATTTGGGTTCACATAATTAATGGCCAATTAGCTGCTAGAATAGAACGCCATTTTCTTACTCAATATGCGGTATATTGTACAACACACCGAATATGATTGCATTTTACCCCAAACAAATGTACCTTCATGTTAATAAATTATGAAATTTTGTTTCATAATCTTAACGACAGACCACTGGGAACACTCAATAATTTTGAGTGGCTGGCTAATTTGGTTCACTAATTAATGGCCAATTAACTCTTTAAAATAGACGCCATTTTCTTATTAATAACATATACGGTATATTGTACACAGGATCGAACGATGAGTATGATTACTTTTACCCAAATAATAAATGTACCTCTCTTTCATCTTCTCACAAGGGCGGGCTGTGTTTGGGTTAAGGGTGGACTCCCTTTACCCAGTTACACAATTACCCATTCTGAAAAGCGCCACTGTGTGTCTGCCGATTTACACCAAAGTAGTCCAATAAAAGAGATTCAACGTGTTTCATGGTCTGATCATCGATATATCATTCGTGTCCCAGTTTGGAACCAGCAGTGTTAAAACCAATTGGACTCCGGTCACTGATCCCTTAGGGTGTCGGGGGTGGGGTGGCGTAATAGGAAAGGCGTTTTTTTCCATTCCTCTAACTACAGATACACAATGACATTCCCATACACCACTACCTGTCCCTGCAGACGACAAGAGACGCAGCTGTGTAGTCAGGGTAGAAAAGCCCTCCTCTCGAGATGGATAATTGCAAATCTTTAGGGATAATATACCCCATCACTCATGAAGAGGTTGAGCACACCTGCCATTATGTAGATTTTGTTTATCCAATCGTCAACATTCCAACTAACTAAGTAACATGTACAAACATGGATTTTGCATTTTATTTTTAATTGTTTGTATTTCATTTATATAATTGCTAAATTGTTTATGTTTGAAAGCTATAATTATACAGAGCACACACACACTCCCAGACTGTGTTTGGCGTCAGTGAAACCCAATTTTGATAGAATCAATTCTGCCTTGAAGTAAGAGCGCCTCTTGAGTTCAGATGTATTTAAAAGGGATGAAGTATAAAGGTTTTTGTCCTAATGTTATGTACAACGTGTCTTTATGAAGAAAAAAAAATGTTTTAAATAAATTCATCCCATTATGTTTTTAAATGATGATCTTTTCAATTAATTGTAAACATCAAATCGTTGTATTTTTTTACATAGTGACGAAGCGGTAAAAAGTGCGTTACGAATAACTCTATTATATCTCCGGAATTAATTAATCAAGGTCAAGCGTGGAAATTATTAATAATTTGTTTTATCATTTTCTATTGAAGAAAGTAAGGTGTATCAAAATAAAGGTGATGATTCTTATTGGGCAATATTGTGCTCGGTTTCCCCAAAACAAGTAAAACAAGACCCGTAAACACAAGTAACAAAGGCTTGTTGTCCAAAATGCAGCACCCGCAGACTTTAGTGGCTTATCGTCCAGCATGTTTAAAGTCGGACACATTTCGTCAGGAAACCTGTATGTTTTGCTATTTTCAGAACTAAATCAATGCCTGAGAAATTTAACATGATTGTCTGTGAAAACAGTCTGGGGACAATAAAATCATACTTATGTAACACATATAAAACATTCAAAAAATAGATTAATATAATTATGAATATACATAGGCTTGTACACAAGATAAGTAAACACAATGTTACTGGTATTAACAAAGATCGTTACATAGTAAATATGAGTTTAGTTTTGGCCAAAAAAAGGATATGGTTTCAGGTCTACGTCGGCTTCAAAATCGGTGCAGTGGCGTTTTTCTCTCACTATGCTGACATGATGAGTGAATATCGCACTGCATTCTGGTATCATCTAGTGTGTCTCAAAGTAAAGTTGATTATCAACATTAAACCCACAAGCAAACCTTCACGTACACAAACTGACCAAACGACCATAAAACCGTGGCATTGATTAACCACAGGGTTAATGCCTCTCCATAACAATTTCTACTAAGTCCATCACGCGCTTGACCTTTAAGCGAATTGGCGTCAACGAGTTTTATGGCCATAACTGGATGTATGCTATTGGAAAGCCAAACCAACAAATCCATAAAACTCGATTTTGGGTTAACAAGGTTGGGGGCCCGGGAAGTGTAAATTTGGGTTCACCCTTTAAAAAATTTTCCGGGCTTTAAAACCCAAAAGGGAAAAAAAAAATAAACCCCCTTCCCGTTTTCAGGGGTTAATGTGGATTTGAATTTTTTCAAGAATGGGGTTTTATTTTCTTTTTGTACTGAATTAAAAAAGAAGGGCCCTGGGAAGTTTAAATTTCCGACCCAAAAAAAGGGGTTGGATTTTATTTCCCAAACTTGGGAAATAAAACAACTTAAAAATACTTTTTTTTGAAA